>JAOUZG010001220.1:165089-230173 GCA_026289955.1 Argiope argentata
AATTGATATGTTTATAAATTTTTAGACAAAAATAAATATTTATAAACGGAATGCATCATAATAAAATTAAAATTTTAAAAGAAAAAAAATATTATAGAGGCACTTAAAAAATTAAACAATTTAAATTTGATTAACTATTCACAGATAGTTTTACTTAATATGCTATTCATTTTATGCAAGGATAAATGTTTATTATTTTAATACTTAAATTGTAATTTAATATTTAAAAATTAGTAACAAATGTTAACATAAATGGTGATAATTATTAATTATAAATATTCACATCGTAAAAAAGTTATTCAATATTTTTAAAAAAATTATCCTATATACATTTATTTTCGATTATATACAAGAACCAGAATGACAACTAGAGAACAAATATTGGAAACAAAATATATTTCGACATCTTGCACAACTGATAAATGATGATTGTCCACAAGAGAAAGGTTTCTTTAAAGAATCAATGAAAAAACAAACTTCATTTATATTCAAAAATATCTCTTTCATATGAAAGTTGGACTATGTATCATGCATACTTTATCATCTTATTAAAAATTGGTGATGACAACTGATGGTATACAATTGATTGAATTTTTATTTTATCTTATCAGGAATTTATTTCTTGATCATGTTCGATTAAATAGGAGGATTTTTGTATACGCTTAATACGCTTTGAACCATCTGCTTACGCATTCAATAAATTAACACCTGCTCTCTACTATTTCTCTTGATTGCCTCAGTTGAGGCCGCTTGCTTACATATTTAACAAATATCATCTGCTCCCTTCAGTTGTTGATATAATAAAGTTTCGTTCAGTTAGAATTTATCTATACAACTATTATAAATGCGAAAGGTTGGATGGATGATGTCCGTCAATCACGCCAGAACGGCTGAAGGAAATTGGAAGAAATTTAGTACAGATATAGATTATGGTCTACAGAGGAACGTAGGCAAATTTTTATGCTCGTTAATTGAATGGTTAATTTTTTATTTATTTAAAACTATCTCCTCCACTTAAAAATGAAAAAAAAAAAATATCTGAAAACATCTGTCTGAGCTTTTTGAAGAGTTCGTTTTTATTTTTCTAATTCTGGTATTCATCTGTTATTTCTGTTTAAAATCGTCTGTTGACGAATTTCATCAGAACAGAAAATAAAAAAAAATCTGAAAACATATGTCCGAGCTTTTTGAATTGTTTGTTTTTATTTAACCGTCTTTCATTCAAACATTATCTTAACATTGCAATGGAATTCTTGGGGATTGATTTGTTCTTTCGTGGATTTCTCGGCAGAAAGACATTTTCATCACTGAAATGTTCAGCTGTTTTTGTATAAAATTTCTTAAATCGTTTCCTGCTCATAAGAAAAATTAGTTTAACCTAGTAATTATTCTTTCCTATTTCTTATTAAGAAAAGCATTAATCTGTAATAGTGAAGATAGTAAAAACATATATATTCATTTTTTTCTTATGCTGTTCTTGTGTTAATTAATTCCATCTTTCCTGTCCATTTCTCTTGATTTTTTTCCCCAGCTGTTCGTATTCCTTTTGCCTATTTTCATTATTTTCGATTACATTTTTTGAGTGCATTCCATATTACTGCATTTATTTATTTTTCTATTTTTCCGTTAATTTGCTGCAACGTTCAACGAACCTTCTAATTGGAAATGCTATTGTTGCCGTTCATGCCACATTCGGTCATTTCGCTAAAATTTGGTGACAAACTATTTTTTTTTTGGCAAAAATGACTGTATATTAAAGATGTTCCATTATGTGCTTTTGTAATTAAATTGTATTTGTGTCAGTTATGTATATTTTTCATATATGCTTATAGTGGTATATTTCCATTAGCAAATAATGTAGAATTCTGCCAGTTTTTCTCAAATTTCTCTAACGATTGTTCGTTTGCGCCCGGCAAACAGAAAAGTACCCTTATAGCTTAAGTACATATATTTTAAGTAGTTTTCCTCCCACGCTTATTAGGTTAGACGTAACATGTTTTCGATCGGTTATTTCAAACGATTCTGTTTATTTTCATAGTGTATGATAAATTTAAAATTAAACATTGTTAATTAATAGATCTTTTGATTCCTTCAGAAGTGCTTTTGAATAAAAATAAAACAGATTAATTGAAATTAAAAGTTTCTAATCTGCATTGCGCTACCCCAACTGGCACGAAAAATTCACACCTTTGCATTGCTCCAATTGACGTTGAAAACTTATGCATGCCTACGGTTTTGATAACATTTTAGACTGTCAGTTTTCACATATACACATCAAAATTTCTACGCGCATGAAGTCGCGGGTAAAAGCTAGTAATTTATATAACTAACATCCAAGAATATGAAAATAAATTGTTTGAAAATGATACAAACAAGTTAAATTATCTGTAGCCATCAATTTTACGTTTTTAATCCTTTTTCCTTTAAGCGTTAATTTATAAATTAAATATTAAAAGAATGAGCATTTATCTTTGCATAAAAATAAATAGCATATTAATTAAAACTATCCTTAAATAGTTAATTAAATTTAAATTGTTTAATTTTTTTTAAAAAAACTGCATTTGTATCTATAATTTTTTTATGATTTTAATTTAATTATTATGTACTTAGGTAATAAATATTTTTTTGGATTAAAAAAACTAGAATCATATCAATTAAAAGTATTTGTAGATTTTTAATTAAATAAGAATTATAAAAAACACACACACCCATCCCAGATAGGTTAGGCAACTCTTGACCTTCCACATAGAAGACGGTTACCTAGACAACCATGTCATTGGGACCATTCTGACGGGAGTCAAGTTATCAGTATACAAGCTTCACCAAGTTTGAGAACCATTTTCTCGAAATTTACAGGCAATTGCATTTTAATATTTTCATGAATGAACTTTCCAAATGTATACTATCATTATATTAAATCTCATCCCAAACTCAGATTTCAACCCGGTACCCTCTCCTTGTTAGAGAGGAGGTTTTTGAGGTTGGAACCTGTTGGTGAGAAGTTCAGAGTGCGAAAAAGTTTTTCCTGATTTTTTCAGAATCTCTGTATGATCTGGGCTTCTGTGTCCACTCGATAAAGATCGTTTGATTACTGGAGTAACCATTTTGAACCAGATTTTTTTATGACCTCTTTTATTCTCCAATTTGATGGAGGGGCTATTTTCTCACTGAAACGTCATTTGATTATTGTAAATGATATTAACCTAGATGAAAACAAGTTGTTCTTTGTAAATATATAAGGTTTTAAATAAAAGAATTATTTTGTCACCTTACTTTCTCATTTGATCGGTCTTAGACAAATATCACAGTTGACATTTGTCAAAAATCTTATCTAATTTTACGAGAATGGCAATACTTTGAGCATATCAATGAAGTAGTGAGGGTAACTGCCTATAAGTCTATATATTCAATAATTCTTTGACCTGGCTAGCTTTAAAAACTTTAAATAAATAAAAACTGTATTTGAGGCATTGATTGCTTAGATTTCCATGTCCTCCTGCACTACGCTACTGGACCCTGCATTAGAAAAAATAGAAGCAATTTTTCATACCTTAAAGGGACGATCATGTTCTTGATAAGTCATCGTAATTCCGTTATCGGAAATATGATTTTGTTTCGGTCCCAGATAGGTACGAGACATAGTATCTGTTTGGATGTCGATGGGTTTGCTGTCGAACTTGAAATAGGATTTGCTAGTACTGGCATCAAAATGAGCATGGCGACCTTTCAATTTGTAAGGATGAGTTTGAGATTGAGATTGGGAAGAGAACGGCATCTAGAAAAATAATTCACGAAAGAAATGCATAAATAATTCATTCTAATAATAATTCAAGTTTCAAAATGATGGAATTTTAAGATGAGAGCGAAATCTTATTACTGAATCTGACTTATTTTAATTTCAATTCCAGAACATGTTTTACTACATTATATCACATTTTATTCACTAAAATTTTCAAAACGCAAGATAATGTAAAATGCGTGACTATTTCATTCGTTGAACTGAGAAATCAATGGAAAAGTATAATATATTTTTAAATGTCCATTACTCCATTCATTTCTTATAAATATAATATTTACATGAAATGTCCCTTTTATTATAAATATACCAAAATTTGGTATAGTTTATCATCCATAAGTGTTAAAATATGGAAAATGAATCCCTTCTCCAAACACTTCTTTTTAATTTCCTCTAATTCTCAATGGGAATTTTTATTCATGTATACATGTGTCTTAATTTAATTTAAATTCCAATAAATTTCCAAATTTTTATCTTAAATTAGCCTATGTTACTTTATTCTAAAATTTTCTCTAATTTTTTTTATCCAAATCATGCAGTTTATTTAATTACAGTGAAACCTCGTGACAACAATATTTTAGGGACCAAATAAATATATTGTTGTAGAGAGGCATATTGTTATATCGAGGGCCCACATATTTTGAGAATTTAATAAGAGTTTTTTTTATTATTATTATTAGTTTAAGGTGCATAATATACTACTTTTAAGTATATATTTAGAAGAAATTAATTTGTAAAATACTAATAATAGTGGTTTAAATACTAAAAAAAAATAATTCAGAAAATAAGCATATAAATATTCACATACCTGAAAACACTTTTTATTGAAAATAATCCAATATTTTTGTTTGTTTATTCATTTTTTTAACTGTTAAGTTCACCAATACTGTATGCGTTGAGTCTAGTGCACGAAAATGTTCTTCATTTGTCGACGGAAGGCTTGAAAAAAATGTCCGTAGAGAATTCACGGATTGAAGAGCTTCCTGGGATGACAATAAGGAATGCGATGGACCTGTATTATCATCATCATCAATATCATCATCATCTTCATCATTGTTTCCTATCTCATCAGTAATTTCAGAGAGAATATCCTCATAAGTAACTGCTGCGAAAACCATAAGATCATCATCTGCTGTTAAATAGTCTTCTATACTAATTCCAAACTTTTTACCGCTTGTTTCTTCAAGTTGGGATACGGATTTTTTGATGTGCAAAACACATTCTTGATCATCTGAGAGATCATTGTCTATGGAATTTTCATCATTATCAGATTTCTTATCTTCCATAACACAAAGACCGACCTTTTTCCAGGATTTCCGAATGGTTTTTTCTGTTACTTCCCACCAACTTCCAGCAATATTGTGACACGCTTCCTTGACATTTACAGCTTTGAAAGGGTCTTCTACTTTATTTTCAAAGCTTACAAGTATGGAGTCCACCAACCGTTTTCTGTAATATCCTTTGAAGCACTTAATTATGCCCATATCATGTGGCTGTAAAATTGAAGTGCAATTGGCAGGGAAAAAAGCTAATTCGATATTTTGTAGCTTTGGAAATGACGTGTGAGCAATGCAGTTATCTATCAACAAAACGATTTTTTCTTTCTCTTCATTTCATTGTCTAACTTCTGTAACCATTCGGAAAAAAGTTTAGACGTCATCCAATCCTTCTTATTTGCTTTATACTCCACGGGAAGACTTTTCACGTTCTTAAAGCACCTTGGTTTCAATGATTTACCAATGACGAGAGGTTGTATTCTATGCGTTCCTGTGCTATTTGTACACAGAAGAACAGTCAGTCTCTGCTTTGATTTCTTCCCTCCATAACACTTTTCACCCTTGAATGCCAATGTTCGATCGGGTAGGAGTTGGAAAAACAGCGCAGCTTCATCTGCATTATAAATGTCTTCTGGAGCATACTTTTCTAAGATTTCTTTCATCTTGTTTTGCCGCCATTCATTTGCATCGTTTATCGGGGCTGACTTTTTCTCTCCGTGAACTTCTTGGAAAGTTATTCCATGATGATCTCGAAAACGCATTAACCAACCATTGCTAGCTTTGAAAGTTTCGTTCCCTAGCATTGCTGCAAATTTCCGTGCTTTTGTACATAATAAAGGTCCATTTATTGGGACATTTGTTGCTCTCATCTCTTGAAACCATTTTAAAACAGCAGCATCAATGTTTTCATTTGTCGCAACCTTCAGTCGTTTTCGCTCAGGGTTAATTTCATTTGAAGTTACAGTGTCTTCGATTTGCTTTCTCTTCTTTAGGAAGGTTGCAATTGTAGATTGCGATAATCCATGTTTCCTTGCCGCATCAATCTGCTTCATTCCCTCATCAATATCATTGATAACTTTCGGTTTATCTCGAAAAGATAGTTGCTTTCGCCCAGCCATCTAAAGGTCTGATCACACGACAAAATATTTTCGGCGCTTTCCCTCAGCAAACGACAAGGAAAGTGACGTCACTTGTGTGACATCACTTAAAAGTTTCACATGATGTGTTGAATTTCGTTCGCGGACAATATTTTCGATAACATTTTCGAACTTGTTCGAATAAGTTGTCGATTATGAAACTTGCTTGACCGGTTTTTGAGGGTAGAAACGGAAAAGGGCTGGCGACATTTCACCGTGTGATAAGGCCTTTAGGGAACAATATCGCTTGAAAGAAAGAAAAGTTTAAACCAAATGTTTCGCCTAGAGCTCAAAATCGTTAAAGACTGTAAAACAACCTTTGAACTCACTTTTCAGTACGTCACTTAACAACACCCCGCCTCCATCTCCCTCTGTTCCTCTAACAAAAGACACTTGTTCTGTGACAAGGTGAAAAGACAGGTCCAAATGTCCTTAAACCTTATCAGAATTCCAAAGCTTACTGGGAAATGAGACTAGGCATATATTTACACTTCACCCCCCCTCACCCACTCCAATTCCCAAAAGGGTGGTCCCCATCTGTTTTGAAATCTGAACAATAGCTATTTTTCAGGGATAAGTTGAATATCCACAGTGAGTCTTAATAGACGGAAAAAATAACAAAAGAAAACGAGAAAAAAAAGCGTTTGAAAATCAAAATATTACTATAAAGGGAGAAAATAATACTGAGATTTAGATTGAAAAATCGTTTTACAGAGGTTTATTGTTCTAAAGAATATCGCAATATTGAGGGGAGATTAACATTAGTTTATATGCAAAATCGCCGGGACCACAAAACATTATTGTAGTAGAGGGAGTTATTGTTGTATCGGGTATCGTTGTAGCGAGAGTTTACTGTATTTCTATTACCAACTTAAAAAAAATGCTGCCTTTTTTTATTCTTTATGCCACAAGTGAAGGAATAAAAATTTATAACATACGTATATCCCTTTCAAAAATGTCTACAATTCCCTTTCCTAAACTGTCACGTATCACACTCTTAGTGAAATCATAAAAGGAAAAAAAAATATTTCTTTTGTTCTTGTGTCACGATGTAAGCAGACGCATATTTCATCATCGATCTTCCCCGTGTACAAAATTTATCTCCTGTGGTGAAATAAACTGAAATTATACATACGCTTCATTCCATGTGCTTTCTTTTCTAGATTTTTTTATTCGCCAATCTTAATGCGAGAAAAATCTGAAAAGAAATAAAGTCCAAAATCTATTATAATGGACAACATATTTCTATGAAAATCACCGAATTCGCTTCTAGTGAGTGTATGGTTTGAAGACTCAATCATCAGGCCTCAGTCGAAAACGACAACTACGTTTATCGGACACGAAGCAACAGACACAAAGATGACGAATACACAGAAGACAAATATGTACAATCGAGTCGAACACACAGCAGCACACTACAGCAGACAGTAGAAGTCACAAGTATTAATTGATCAAGCACACAAAGCGGCCAGACAGAATCCAGCAGGAGAGGGGATCCTCGGAGCTTCGCTCTACAGTCTCTCCAAATTGCTGAATTTCAAACTGTTTCCTTGCTTTAGCTTCCAACACACGATTGGCTACTCCATACACTACACGTCGCTGCTATTACAGTAGATAACAGAACACAGCAGTTCAGCACTCGCTTGAAGTCCATACAACGCTGGCACTCTGCCGTTGCTTCGCTATTTTCTCGAAGACTAATTGCTAGTCTTCTACTCCAGCTCTGCTTCCAATTCAATTCACTTTACCCTGCAGCTTGAGACTGCCGGCCTTTTATAGATCCCAGAAGGCTGGCCGAGAACCATCTGGATCAATCAGGGCGTATCTCAGTTTCTATTGGATATATTGTTAAAATTCTCGAAGTTTCCATGATTATACATTTTGTCATCAAAGTTTCCAAATTCGTCGCCAAATGATTGCCAAGTTTGTTACCAAGCTCTGATATCACTAACGCGGCACCCGCTCAGCACACAACAAGGCTGATCTTAAAACGATCTTTTTTACGATGACACTATTCATGCTGGGAAGCAAAATTATAGGGTTGTAACAATTTTAGTTGGTGCTAAAAAACTCAGAAAAATCTATAATAAAGTATTTTTATATTTTGATTGCCAAAGAATTTATTACATAATATAAAACAGATTTTTTAAAAAAAATTTAAATAGAAACTTTTTATTTTGTCTGAAATATCAATGCCTTCTCCTAAAATATCATTTTGATCCATTAGAAAATAGGTTTATAGATTTCAATTTTTCTCGATTTAGAAAAATGATAATTATGAAATGCTTTACCTTTCACCTGCGCCATTATGTTTAACTAAATGTAAGCTATTACTCATAGAGAGAAATTAATTTTATAATACCTGAAAGATACAAATGTTCCAAAGTCTATTTATGAAAATATTAGCAATATTTTTAAACTCACTTTTTCTACTGATTTTTCGTATTTTTCCTCAAACAAGTTCTCTCGCGAACTATACCTTCTTAACTCTCTAGCCACTTTTCTTGAGCAGGTTTCACATAAGTCTGATATGCCTAGGGCCTTTTTTGAAAACTCTACCTGTTGCGTTTCATCGAACTCAGGTAATCCTTTTTCTTGGAAATAATGAAACATCTTATCGGACAAAAATATTAGCAGTTCCATTGCTTCCACAGCACGTCTCTTAAGCTCTATTTTAGGCACATCTGAATCAGATACATTATTGCTTTCGTCACAGCTTGTTTCCGAACTCCTTGGCGATGTTTCAAAATCATGAATGGCCTCGTGTCCATAGGGAGTAGTTTTAGGGCTTGAAAGAGTCGCGTCGACTTCATCAACATTAGCAGGCAACTTGCTGAGAGCATCATCAGTAGAGACTTCAGCAAGGACTTTTGAAAATATCTCAATTTCTTCCCCAACTACCAGTAAGATATATAGAGCCAGTTGAAAAACATATTGAGCATAATAATAATCAAAATGGGGAGACTGTGCATCTCTTCGGTGATCGTCTTCAGCTGGAATATCAGCAGCAACTTGATCGATCACATTTGAAATCCTCCATAATAAATTCCGTATCATTAGAAAAGCATCCCTCAAAGGGGCATTTTTGGGTCTTGGATCTACGGGTTGAACAGGTCTCAGACCTTCAGCTGGTTTAGGAGCTTCAGACATAGCAGAGCCATCAGGTAGCTGATATTCGTTTGGTGTTTTCTTTTGTA
Organism: Argiope argentata; assembly: GCA_026289955.1. Taxonomy (NCBI): domain Eukaryota; kingdom Metazoa; phylum Arthropoda; class Arachnida; order Araneae; family Araneidae; genus Argiope; species Argiope argentata. The sequence continues at coordinate 174,496 of JAOUZG010001220.1, forward strand.
CGTCTTCAACAAATTTTGTGAACTCTCTTAATTCTCTTCGGATTTTACGAAGTATTTTAGTTGAATTTTGGTGAATTGTTTCCCTCATTCTCGGAGGAAGTACCTTAGGAGTATATTCCTCATGGCTGGATGTCATATTCCCATGCTTCATTAAGAAACTCTCAGCCGATGAAACTTTCTGAAACGTCAAAAGCCTTTTATCAAGTTCATTCGTGTTAGACATAATTATCAGAAGTTGATTCACCGAAAATTATCCAGTAAATCATGAAAAGTATTTTTACTGACAATCATTCACAATATAAAGATGTCTTTGTGTGGATTCTCAAAATAAATACTTTCTTCATCAGTAGATAAAATTAAAATGCTATCCCATATTCCATAAGTTAAAGCAATTTACCCGTTTTATTCAAAACAAAAATTCATCTAAGTCGCAGTTAATGTAAAGTATAAGCTTATTTGCCGCATGGAGATAATTAGGTCTCATGTTTATATTTATTTAGACAACTTGCTTATGCCGATTACTTTATTACAGAGATAAAATAAAAATCTGTTTCTATTTTTTAATGTATTCACTATCTTAATAGAATACAAAAAATAATGTACCATGACTCATGAACTAACTACAATATCAGAAAATAATCATAGTCATAATGGGGCTAATCTAACTCCTAACAGTTAACATTTTCAAGGAATGTTTCCAAAATCTAATAGTTGGTGTTGGTATTATATTTGATTGGAGCTACTGCGCTCCCCATTTATTCCTCAAGGGGAGAGGGGAAAAGAAATTTAAGCTGTTCATTAGAAATGCCACATTTATAGTTAAAATTTCATCTCCATTCTCTTTTAATTTCACTACCTATTTCCTTTTTTTTTGTTTATTATAAAACAAAAAAAATCATCTAATCATCTTATTATTAAATAACTAGCAATCTTGACAGACTACTGGTTTCACCAAAAATATAGGTTGTACTTAAATAAATTAAATCTTTATTGCATACCTTGAAATCTGTTTTATTTATTGTGAAAGTATTTTTACTGAAATCAAATCCAGGGTGTCATGCTGCCATTAAAATCTGACTGTTCGGGTATCTCTTCTAAATGCACATTATCGATAATCTACATTTAGAAGAAATACCTGATTTTCGAGTACTGTCATTTCAGTTTTCCCTCTCTTATAAGTAGTCTTGTTAATAAACAAAACTTCTTACTTAACTTTCAACAATCGAAGAAAATTAATCTATTTCCTGGATCAATGAAAATAGTTCGAATGTCACTTCAATAATGAATGTATTGATAAAAATTACTCAAAAGAATTTTTTTAATTATAAAATTCAAAAGTACAGCTGCATATCTATTAACCCTTTCGCCCCTAATGGGCACATACATCCCTGAGGTAACATTTTCTTGTCGATTCATCGTTTTTGTCGCACTTCAACACGGTTTATGGCTATATTACATGTTTATAATGCTTCCGTAATCATTTTTTATAAATTAAGGTTTGGCAACACCGTTAGGATTCAAAGGGCGGATGTTTGTTTATAGACGAACGTTCTTTCTGTCGTTTGCGAGTTCTATTTTTGCAAGTTGTACATAAATTAGTTGATACAATTTCCTCTACAAATGTAACACTTTTTTTATCGTTTTTTTACCTCAGTCAAATTGATGGACACATTGAAATATGCTTCAGTCGGTACTTGCGAAAAGGCCCGAAAACATCTTCTAAAATTGAACTTGGATTGAGCTTTGCCCAAATCTGAATAAGTGTTTCAAGTTAACGAAAATGAACATTTATGTGTTCAATGGAAAGGCACAAACGATGTAATGCTCTTGGCAAATTGTCATTCTGATAAAGTAGTAACAGTAGAACGGAAGCAAAATGATTGTACTAAATTGCAGACTCCCTGCCCTGAAGCTATCTCCCATTACAATAAATATATGAATGGGGTAGATCGATGTGATCAAATGGCTACTCTCTATGGCCATGGTAGAAAATCAGACTAGTGGTGGAAAATAGTGTTCTGGAAATTAGTTATGATTTCTGTTGTGAATTCATGGATTGTGAAATGTGAAATGGATAATAAACGAGTTCCATTATTGACCTTTATGGTTTCTTTGTCAAAACAACTCATCAACCATGGGAGAAGTAAAACTGAAATAAAACGAAAAAGGAAATATGGTCGGCTATCAAAGAGAGCTAAAGATCTGATCAATATTGGAGATCATCTTCCAATTCAGCAGGCTCGTAGGAAAAGTTGCTGTCGCTGCTCAACAAGAAAAATTAAAACAAGAACTTACACAATTTGCCAAATAGCACTTTGCAAGAACTGTTTTACACCATATCACACTTAAGTGCATTATTTTGGGTTTCAAGAACGGAATAAAACACATTTTTCCAGATCTTTTGTTTGATTTTGTTCTATGAAACTTTTTTTTATTTATAAACGATTGGGATATATAATCCCAATGTTAAATACGATTGGGATCTATTGTCCCAGGAAATTTCTGGAAAACGGGAAAAAGTTAATACTAAATATTTCGTATATGTAATACTTGGGATGTAACCAACAAATTATACTACTTTTTAATTCTTAATATATATCTTACAAAAGTCGGGGCGAAAAGGTTAAACTGGTAACATTAAGAATAATTTTGTTAAATTTAAAATATTGTAAAACGCAAAGCAAAAACGACACAAAAATGAAAAAAAAAAATGCCAAATATTTTTTTTTCTAAAGTAATGTCAAATTTGATAGCTCTCAGTCAAATATTTTGCCTCGTAGAATGTTAACATGTATATATACTTCTGTTAATATTGTTTCTTGTGGCACTTGCCATTGACAAGCTCACAGAGGCGGTCAGCGATTTAAGCCGAATCAGCGTCTTGTTTTGTAGTAGCACCAACTAAGGCCAAGAGTACGACTTTTGCTACTCACTCATCACATTCGCCTTACACAGTCCCTTTTTACAGAGGTGGGGGGGGGGCACTTTCACACACCTTACAGATAGAACAGAGAAGAACCGCCATGCCCGAACCGGGAGTCGAACCCGGGATGCTCTATCACGGGTGAGACGCTCTGCCCTTATGCCAGGACATCGACATATATATTCGGACAGGACGCGATATACGAAAAAATAGGAACTTGTATACCTGTTGCGGTCAGATCCATTAGTTTGATCTAGAATGTAAAGTAGAATTATAAGCCGGGAGATTATAAAACGAATTTCAAAGATATATGAAATTTTAATGAGTTATCTTTCAAGGAAACTGAAATAAAATTCTGATTGTCAGTATTTTATGGTAGGTCTTCAAGAATAATATGAAAAAAGTAATTCAAATCACACAGTAATGATTCAATAATAAATTCACAATTTTTAAATAAGAGCACCTATTTTTTTCACGGAATATGATTCTCACAACAACAAAGAAAAACTTCAAAGACTTAAATACTTAAGTGTAGCAGGTAATAGTGTTTTCAGTTCGTAACATAGAAGAGCCATGGCAGAAGAAAAAACGAAAACGATCGATAAAATTTTGGGTATTTTAGAATATGTAGAATAAGTATGCTTGGAACTTCGCAGACACTTGGAAAATGATCTTCCTTATCATCAAACACACTTTTACAAAAACCTGCCTATCAACAGAAGTTTTCTAAGACGAGATAGATCACATAAACAACCAATATGTTTTCAGAGTAGAGTAACGAATCATGTGCAGATTGAATTGAAAATGCATCTCACTTACAGTCAGGCTTTCATTAATCGGATCATAACTAGCAGATTATACGGTGCCGCTCTTGATTTCAAATACTTTTGGATCAGCTTCGTAGTATATCTAGGATAGACAACCAGACTATTCATCCTAGTTACTATTTCGCTAGACTCCAAGAAAAACTGAGGAATTAATTCAAACTTTAAAATAATTAATTTAGAATTTAGGAAAAAATAAAAAATAATTTAGATTATAGTAACTTTCTAGTAAATTCTTTGCAATTCAAATTTGTTTTCACATCGTCATAGAAAAGAATTGGAATTCTAACATACAGTATTATTTGAAAAATAAAACAATAAATAAAACTGCCCTAAAAAATATCAAAAGATTTTTTAACTTTCGTTGTATTCCTTTTAAGTCTCTCTTCACTCGAACTTTAAAAATATGAAAAGATGGGAGGAGGACAGTTATAATGAAATTTTTTTGTAAAGCAGGGCTCCCAACAAAGTTTTTTAAAATGGAACCTCTGGGTCTCTTAAGGCTGACCCTGCTTATGATATGAGGTTATTTCTTGATTTTTTTTCAACCGTATATATTCAATTCCTTCATGGCAATTTGTCAGTGCATCTAATAAAGCTTTGTTATCACTTCACATGGTTGTTTCTCTATAAGAGGTATATTGACTCCAACCCTAGTAGCACACAAATATTATACAATATTTATTAATATTCGCAATATTGTTTAATATTGTGGAATATTGTTTAATAGCATATAATATCGCACAATATTATGCCACAGGATGTGCTACATGGAAGGACCAAATATTTCTTTAAAGAATGTTACTGGTGAAAAAGTAAAGATATACAGATAAACGGATGTTCCATTTATAACAAGGAATCTACTCTAGAGCTAGATAGTGCATATTTTCATAGTGTTGATCGATATTTTGAATTCCATGCAATACTGTAAAGATATTGTAATTGCGAGCATTTTAAGTTAATAGGATATGTAGTTGATATTACCGATCCTTGAATGTTCACTCTGAATTTTCTTCAAAAAGTTAACTGTACTGTAGACCTGATCCTACCAGGATTCATTTCATACCAGGATGTGAACCAGTGCGTGATTCATTTTTACGTATGCAATTAGTAGAGTAACTGAGTGAAATCGTCAAAATACCTCTTGGTCGAATGTAGCGATTAGTCTGTGATATCCTCTTGCGATACGCAATTCCTGTCGAATAAATTAGAAGTATGGTTGGAAAGCACACTGCACATACTATTAACATTTCCAGTAAAAGATTAGAAATTCATTGGAACATCAGTGCAATAAACTTTCGCTTCAAGGAAAGAGATCGAGTCTGTATCTAAAATCCGAAGCAACGAAGATATACGAGCCCAAAACTGCAACATACCTGGAAAGAATTTTATAAAGAAAGAGAATGGTTCTATCTATAGAGTTCAGGGAGCTTCCAAAGCCAAGTCAAATACAATTCATATGTCTATAGATTAGTTCAATATGGATGTCCCAAATAATAGCCCCATGCAATGAGACTGCCGGGATATGCATTGTGAACACAGAAACAGTGAAGCACATCTGTAAAATTCTTACCTGCGTAGTTACCGTCTTATTGAAAGGAAAAAAAAATTACAAATAATTTTAATGGACGCCAGGTCAATAAATCCTGGCCATGGCGACAAAGAGAAAATTCTAGACATTCAGTGATATCTCCATTAGGTGTCGAGGCCATTTTCAAACTCTATACCTTGTAAACAATTGCGTAAATTACTTTTTAATACTTTGACTGCCATGGCTATCATATATAATAGTCAGTGATGTTTCCATTGGAGCACTGGCTATCATATCTGATAGCCATGGTGTTTCAACACTTTAGGCCTTGGCTATCAAAAACGATATCAGTTACATGAAAATCGTAATGGAGTTTGATTGTTGGGCCCTCGACGATATGTTAGGTATACGTGGTTTGTGTAAATTTATATATGTGCCGGTTTTATGAGCTAAGTTTTATGGAAATTGAAATATTTTTAACATGCAACAAAAAATGCATATATATATATATATATATATATATATATATATATATATATATATATATATATATATACACACACACACACTGAAGTGACAAAAGTCATGGGATGACTGTTAATATCGTGTCGGTCTCCTTTTGCCCGGCGAAGTGCAACAACTCGACTTGTCATGGAGCCCACATGTCGTTGGAAGTCCTCTGCAAGAATATTGAGCCATGCTGTCTGTATTGACGTCCATAATTGTGAAAGTGTGGATGGTACAGGAGTTTGGGCACGAACGGACCTGTCGATGATGTCCCATAAATGCTCGATGGGATTCATATCGGAAGATCTAGGTGGCCAGATCATGCGCTGGAATTGTCCGGAATGTTCTTCAAACCAATCGCGAGCAGTTCTGGCCCGGTGACATGGCACATTGCCACCCATAAAAATCCCATCGTTGTGTGGGTACGTGAAGTCCATGAATGGCTGCAAGTGATCTGCAAGCAGCTGCACATAACCATTTACAGTCAATGATCGGTTCAGTTGCACCAGAGGACCGAGTCTATGCCATGTAAAAACAGCCCACACCATTATGAAACCACCACCAGCTTGAACAGTGCCTTGCCGACAGTTTGGGTCCATGGCTTCGTGGGCTCTGCGCCACACTCGAACTCTACCATCAGCTCCGAACAACTGAAATCGTGACTCATCTGACCACGCCACGGTTTTCCACTGGTCTAGGGACCAGTCGATATGATCAAGAGCCCAGGAGAGTCGCTGCAGGCGATGTCGTGCTGTCAGTAAAGGCACTCGAGTCGGTCTTCGGCTGTCATAGCCCAAGGAAGACAAATTTCACCGCACAGTCCTATTGGACACGTCCCACATTGATTCCTGCAGTTATTTGACGAAGTGTTGCGTGTCTATTAACATTGACCATTCTACACAGACGTCGGCGGTCTCGGTCGTTAAGTGCAGGTGGTCACCCACTGCGCTGTCCATGATGGGATGGGATGCCTGAAATTTCATACTTTCGGCACATTCTTGATACTGTGGATCTCGGAATGTTAAATTCACTAACGATATCCGTAATGGAATGACCCATGCGTCTAGCTCCAACTAACATTCCACGTTCAAAGTCTGTTAATTCTCGTCGTGCCGCCATAAATCACGAAAAACCTTTTAATATAATAGGTTATGTTATAATTATATAAAGAGAGAGAGTATGTGACAAATATATATGCAATATGTGATAATAAATACATATATTTACAGTTTAAGAAAATAAAAAAATTAATAGTTGAGAAAATAAAAATATTAATAGTTATTAATACAATATGTTATTTAATTTATTTTTGAATAAAGTTACATTCAGTGTTTGGCATTGAAGCAATTACGGTACATTTTAGGCTAGTCAGGACAACTACCACAGTATGTGGAATTTAACTTTGCTTTTTTCTGGCCTGTTCACGTCCCTCTGTCTTAGAATGTTGATAAAGCATACATGATATTTGCGTCGCATTTTTTTACCATTTTCATGGACCCTATCGATCAAGTGGTGAGTTTTTTTACTTTTTTGCGCATCAAAATCCGGATATATATCCATACCAAGCAGCAAATCCAAGCTCTCCTTAAATTTACGAATTTTCATTTTCGAGTTTGTTACATGTCGATATGCAACCCATGCGTCAACTACGTTAAACGATTACAACAATTCTAATCCTAGTTTTCTATACCATTTAACACCCTTTCTGAGTGTTGTGGCATAAGCACCCATCTGATCCCTCATTGAAGAATTCGCACTAACTTTCGTGGGGTGCTTTGGTAGTCATTTTTGGTAGCCAGGATGAAAATCTCCCCATTTGTTGCAAAATGAGTCAGATATAAAATATTGCTTTTATATGTAGTTTTATGTTGAAACAAAAATACAAATTACACAAAAAATTTTTTTTAGCCCCGTGCTGAACATTTGCAATTTTGACGTGGCAGTCAAAGTGTTAAGACTGCTGATCGTGGGGTAAGCTCTCTTACATGCACTGTTATAGCTTTTTAATAAGCCATTTATTTGTGTGTGTGATATTATTTTCTGAAAGTACTGTCTTGTGTACATTTCGGCTCTATTTTGCTTTTTTGTGTGTGGGGGGGGGGGGAACATAAAACGTCGTTATTAACTCACTTCACTTCTTACCGTATGATTTCCATCACGATATTCAATGTCTCAACATACAATTTGATCATGTTTCCGGTTTTAAAAAAATGTGATGCTCTTATTTTTTTTAAATAAACCAAAAACAATTTTGCTTTCTGTTCTATTTTGAAATAACTTGAATAATAGCATGAATACAGAACTTCCAAATTATAATACAGAGGAGCCTTGGTTGGCGAACTTTCTTAAACCCCATTAAGTGAAACAATTTTTTGTATGGGATCAATGTAAAAAATAATAATAAATAAAAATAACAATGCCAGTATTTTCAAATTCTTAATAATACACGCCTTTTTACAAGAAAGTTGTCATCTAAAGACATTTATTTTTGCCTACGCTTCAAATTTATAGCAGCGCATAGCCACTATTATTACGCAGTATTCCCATGAATCCAATTATTACGCGCAATAGAAGGTTATACCTACTTCAGGATCATCACATGACCACAAATGGACAATACTTGGCAACGTCTCATCGGTACAAGATTTGCCATTGCGGTCACGTGATGTTTGTGAAATAAAGGTAGGTTCACACGAGGCCAACTACTGCGTGCAGATCAGGCCTACTTCCAGAAAAATCCTGTAACCACAATGGACAACAGTTGTTCCGTCGGGACAACCGTTCACCAATGTCCCAACGACGTTATCTCAACTGTTTATACGAGGACAACAGCACAGGGACAACGATTGTGCGCAATGGTTGGCCTCAAGTGAACCCACCTTAAGCGTGGCCTATTTCGAACAATAGTTGACTTCATATGAACAATGCTACATAATGAATTTTCTCAATCAGTTTTTCCACATCGCCTTTATTTTACTGAGGGTAAGGAGGGGTAGAAACTACGCAGGCAGTTTTCTTCTCCATGATTTCTCCTTGTGGTAGACTGAAGCAAATAGCTATGCTTGTATTTATACTCACGTTATTAAAATATTTTTCACTAATGTCGCAACATGAAACCATGATGCTTACCAGTGTGTTGTTTATTTTTACCAAAGCATTTTACAGAGAAACAGGCATGAATTTACATGTGACGTTAAAATGATTCCACGCTCTTTGTGTGGAAAATCGGTCTTTAAAAGGGTTTAGAAAAAAAAATTATTTGTTCATTATGTAAGGATCCCGACAAGCAAGATTAGACTGTATAGATAAAATCTTCCACTTCTTCGATTAGACCAAAATTTACCTCAAAATTCACTCACATACATTAATTTTCTAGCTACACTATTAATCAATTATTCATGTTATCCATTTTTTAATCTTAAATATATATTAGCACCCTGCACTGTCATTTATTTAATTTAAAAAATTGGCAAAACCGAAGAAACAGTCTCCTAGCCACAATCACACTTCCTATTTCAATTTTTAATTTGCAAGATGTTAGTAAATTCCATACTACAGTTGCTCTAGTCATAAACTTAATTAATTTTTGAATGAAATCCCAGGAATATTATTTTATCATGCATTCATTATAGAATGGTGCAGATTGATAATTTTACAGTAACTAAATAAAATACCTAACATACTGATTTCACCAATTTTTATCCATAGAAAAACTTCAGCTCTTAGTCATCAAGAATTATTTGTCCCCTCCATTTCCAAGGGATATTACAAAATAAGTATCCCCACCCTAACTTCAAAAAAAAAAAAAAAAAAAAATGAGCAGATTTAATCGAAAATTTCTTCATTTTAGAAATATAGTTGACCAATCAGAATATTTTACCATAATAATGTAACCCTAATTTAAAATAGTGTCTTCTTTTTTGATAAAATGTATGATCATCAAAATTTTTTGACATAACTATATTAATATCAGGTAATTAATTTTTGTATTAATTTTAATCTGCTGAAGGCAGAAGATTGAATTACTCATGTCACTCAATTTTAATAAGCAATATCTAATTACAACCAAACTATAAAAGCACAATTATAATATTATAAATGAAAAGTGTTCAATAATGTTAGAAGAATTTGCTTGGTTAACTAAACCTCAAAATGACTATATTTCCAAATTTGTTGAAGTTGAGTAATCTGACAAAATTTTAATTTGCACTATCTCTAAAAACGGAAAAGTAGAAGGTAGGTAACCAATAGTGAATAGTTTAAGAGTCATTAAACAAAAATTTTCAAACTGAGGAACTCTGCTATGCCTGTTAAAGAAAGTACAATGAAGTTCCATTTTTTTTTTAAGCATTTGACCAAGATATCATGAATTTTCATATAATACAAAAGTTGGTGAAATCAGACACATGACTGGAACTGAGTGGCTAGTTCATTAGTTTCCCTTATTATTTTAAATTATATTTATTTGCTTATTTTTCAATAAGTTATTTCCATGTATTGTAAATTTAACCTTCTTTATATCAAATTGAGTTTTGAAAAATATAAGTGATTTGATTCCTTTTTAGTGCAATGTGTTGATTTCTCAAAAATAACTAACTTTTCTAATAGCAATTTGTATCAATTTCAAATTTTTAGAAAATAAAATAAAAGCAAAATTTCTTAAAACAGAATATACCCTTTTTTGAAAATATATGGAAGAAATCAGCAACACAAATTTCAGCATTGCATGATAATTAGTACCATTTCCCTTCTTCCTTCTTTACAATAAATATATGGTATTTTTTATAAAATTTATCTGACAATTCTTTATATTTTTTAAAACTTATTTTGTTAAAATAATAAAAATAAAATAATTGCAAAATAAATATAAATTCTTAATAAAAAAGAATATTTATGTAGCATTTTATATACATAAGTTCGTCTCCAATCACTTTTTTTATTTACAATAAATACATTTGGGATGTTAATTTCCTACTCTGTCTCTGGGAATCAATCTTAATTCAGCCCCATACTTCAGAAAGACATCACCTAGAAAAAAAAAACCCTAATTAAAATTAAAAGTAACCACCATATCAAATGAATAGATTCAAATTGTTATTGTTAAACATTGTATGTAAATATATTTCACAGCAAACTTATGCATAGACTCCACTCATTTCTATTAAATACTTGCATGATCTATAATATAAGTATGATATAAGATGAAAAATATATATGTTTTGATAAAAGAAGTATATATTTTTACAAAAGATGAAAAAATTTCAAGACCAAAAGAAAATAATGATTAATATTTAATATGTAAAAGGTGAGCATGGATTAAAGATGTTTTATTCTGAAGATAGAAATAATTTTATACTTCTTGAAACCTAATTCATAAATATTAGAACAGATTAGATTTTCAAAAGAAGAGAATTATTCTTTTTTTTTTTCCTTTATAAAAAAAAACATTATACTAGAAATAAATCTGCAGTTAAAACCAATGGTTAAGAATTTCTTTCATTTGTATTGTATATTTTTATTCAAGAGGAATGTAAATTTTTTTTCTCCTGTTTTCAAATATGTCAAAAATAATAACATTTTATTTTATTAATAAATTTTAAAAATAGATTACTTTATGGATTTAAAATTGAAGCATAAAAAAGATGTATTCAAAAACAGATACATTTTGATAAATATTTTAATACATGATATTTTTATTAGTATGTAAACATAATAGCAATAACAGTAATTATTACTTAACCTAATAATTGTACAATTAGGAGTTAGTTCCGTATCTTTGCAATTTACTTTTAAAACATTAACTTGAATTAGTAGAATAAAAGAGTGCTATATTTTATTTCTTCTTAATAACTTCTACATGATAAACAATTTTGAAGTCTTTATTTATTAAGATAACCTCTTTTTTTTGCCAACAAATACTTTAATTCTGTTTGTATTGTTTTCGGTAAATATATCGGCAAATTAGCAAAAGTAAATATATGAAGAGATTGTAATTAAACTAAAACGAGGAAAACTCTGAAGACTCTTGAGAGAGATGAATAAGTTTGAAAATGACAATTTCGGTTAGCTACTGAAAAATTAGAATATATAACATATGATTGTATTTTCTACAAAATGTCAGATCTAGTATTTAAAAATATTATTTTACTTTCTTATGGAAGCTTTCTTTAAATGGTAATAAAATAAAGAAAAGTATAGTTTATAAATATGTTTACAATCCATTCCCACTAATATAATATTATAACATATACTCTTAATAATATCCATAAGCTAATGTCAAATCATATAACTAATACCAGAGATAAAAAGAAAGAATATCTTTGAAGTTTAAAAAGGAAAAAATAAATAAGTAATAACATGGATATACACACACAAAATAAATAAATAAAAAGAAGAAATGCATACCTGCTGTTTGAGAAGGATTGATTCCTATGCCACTATCTGTGATGATTGCACTTACTTCAGGGCTTACTTTAAACTAGGGGGGAAAAACATTATAATTTATATCTCACAAAAAATTTCAATTTTTGTTCAAATGAGTTGTGAAAAGAAGGCTTAAATATTTAAAAAGAATCAAATTTCAACATTATTTTTTTAAAAGGAAATATGAACCCAATAAGTAATATATACAAAAAATTTTTAAATCAATTCCTACTTAGGTGATTAGGAATTTTTTTTATTTAGCTACTTTTTATTAAATAATTACAATTGTTGTTGTTCTCATGTTCCACTTTACAATGGAAGGAGAAATGTAGTAGCTTCAAAGGGTATGACCCCTGAGAACACAAGGGCAGAAGTCTGACTTCATTCATTCATCCACAGATTGTTATTTAGATCTGAAACAGAGAATGATCACCTCTGACCCAGTACCCCCAGTGGTATTACTTTTCATAAAGAGAACATTGTGGCCACGACAGATTTAATGTCCACAACACACAGAGAATCTTCAGCTGGCAGGTTCGAACTCAGAGCCCAAGGGATGCAAATCCAACACCCTACCAACCAGGCCTAACAATAACAGTTACTATAAATAATTGATCAAAAAATTATGTTAGCATTGAATTTTCAATGCCAATTGAGAATTCAAAGCCAATTGCATGAATTTTGCAGTGATTTTAAAAAGCTTTAATTAAAAGAACAACAAAATATTACTATTTTTCTTTGGTAATTTCTAAAGTTGTTTATCACACTAACATAATTTTTACATCATAGTTTCTTTTTAATAGTTATGTTTTCTTCCATTACTAAAATCAGAGCAGAAACATACCTACACAAAATGCAATGCAGTGCAAATATCAGAATTGTAATCCCCCCTTTTTTTATAATTTATATATTATTTCAGTTGAAATTTTATTCTAAGGTTAAAAGGTAAAGATTAAAATTTCATTTAATCTAAAATAAAAATATACAAAACATTTCTGATTTATTAAAATTTTACTGGTTACAGGTAAGATATTTTTTTTTTAGTATCCTGATGATTTACTAATCAAATTAAATGCAAACATTAAGAACTGTCAAGTGACTCTAAATGAATTATTTAATGTTGTGATACTTTGAAATAAGACAATAAAAAATTTCAAATAATAATTAATGCTGATTACAATCTAATATTGATTTCATAAATAATTTAAAATATTGTGCATGCAAAGAGAAGGGGGAGGGCAAATTCAAGAGGTCTCAAAATTGTTATGTAATTTATTATTTTTTTTTTTTTGTAATTTACAGATTAATTAATTATTATTATCATTTTTAGTTTTTAAATATGGTGCAACAAATTTAATTCTAAATATGCTAAAAGCCTTAACTGTTACAAATTTTTAAAATTAATTTTGAATGCACGAAAAAAAAATTTTGTGATAAATTATTGATATATATATTAAGAAAAGTTAAAATGTACTAAGTGCTTTGTAGTTAATGCAGTTAATCTAAGTTTTATATTTAATTGTTTAAAAATGCCTTACAAATAATTTTCTAAATCATGTGAAATTTTATTAGAATTATTTATCACTCTGATTAAGCATGAATTGAAATTACAATAGTTGCATACTATTTAACTAATTATCCAGTAATATTTACAAATATATCAAATAATTATTAAAATTCAACAATGACATAGATGTTTTACCTTGAAACTAAATAAATTAATGTCTCCTGATATATGAAATAAAATATAACTAGAAAAAAATTATGAATAGAAACTTCAAATATTGATTACCAATCCTCTACATTTTTTCCATGTTTTACTCGGTTTGTTAAAGCAAAAATAACATATTTTGACATTTTTTAAAACAAATTTCAGAAGTCTGATGTCTATTTAGTATGCATATGCAGGGTATAATATTTGATTATACATGCAGTAAAACATAATGGGAAGCTAAGTATTACATTCTCATTTCTAAACAAAATCAGAATATGATCAAGTATGCTCTTTACTCGCACTAATAAAATGCATGAAAAGAATCTTAATGAATTTTTCACTTTTCAAAGAAAATATTTTAAACGTCAAATCACTGCAACTTTTTTCTTTTTTTCAAATTGATTTCAATTTTTTCCTAATCGCTAAAAGACTGTATCCTGTATCCCCCCCCTCATTTTGATTGGAATTACCTTGATTTTTAAGAATACACAGTTGCATGGTAGATATATGCACCTTTTTATAACTTTCAATTTCTACATTTAACCCATCTGCTAATGGCTACAGGAAAGGAAATATATTGTTTGGTAATTTCAATGTATTTTTTGTCATAAAACCCATCTGCTAATGGCTACAGGAAAGGAAATATATTGTTTGGTAATTTCAATGTACTTTTTGTCATAAAAATTTTGTGGAATTTATTAGCAAAATATTTTTTAAATATTAAGTAATATAGCCAATAAGTTAAAAAATTATACTGCCCATTTTTTTAAACATTTTTGTTATGCTGCAATCTACTTAATGTACTATTAGACATCCTCATATAAGTAAAATGTGGTATATCATTTTAATGTTGGAACACAGCTTATATATGAGATTAAAAAGTAAAAGCTACTGAATCAGAAGAAAATTTTAGCGCTAGATGACATGGACAGCTACATGCAAATATAATATTCAGTAACTTCACTTTATAGGATAGCTCATGTATACAAAAAAAAAAAAAAAAAGGGTAAAAAACACAGCTTATTGTAATTTATTGTTTAAAATACTTTATTGAGAAAAGATGAGTACCACATTATGCAGAAAACATTTAACTAGAACTTTTAAAAAACCAACCAATATTCAAAATTCTGAAAATTACTGATAATCAATAACAGTAAAAAATAAAATAGAAACAAAGTTTCCTTTTAAAATATTGTAATAACACTACAGATAAATCATAATAAGTAATATCAATATCCAATTTGATTTTGAAATCAAGTATATTAAAAATAATAAAATGAGGATAGAATCTAGCAATTTAACATTCTTGAAAACTATGAGAAGTATCCAGAAATTAAATTCCATTTCTAATTTTAGCTGCAGAATTGCTGCTTTCATGATTTCAAATATACATACTATTTTTCTGACTAATACACAATAAAAATCATTTTTTGAATACTGAGTTAGCTGAATGTTAAGCATTTATAATGTCAGAAACACAAAACAAAGTGAAATTTATGGAAAATTTGTGAAGTTCACATACAAAGCACAAAAAGGGATTTAATGGTAAGGCATGTGCAAAATTCCATTGAAAGGCATAAAAATATTTAAAATGATGAAAGAAGACTGCAACAATCTCTTAATTATAATGATTTTACTACAGAAATTGAAGAGAAAATTAAGAAAAACCAGATTTAACATTATGACAATGTCAATACATCCCTCCCAATTTTCTATTCTTTTTTTTTTTTCATCACCGGAGCACCTTTTTTACAACAAGGTCATATAAAACTTGTACTTGCTACGATAAATGTTTCAATAATGGTGGCAATTAATGAAAACAACAACAAATGCATTGAGTAATGGAACTTAGTTTTTGGATACCTCATATATTACACTATTACTAAAAAACTTCATTAACTTTTTTAATAATTAATCACACAGCAAACTGAATTAACAATAAAACAAAAATTAATTTCTCTCTGAAAAAAATTAAGAAGAAAACAACCTACTTCTTCGGCTGCAAATTTTAGAACTGCAGTGAAAGGTGTATTCTCTGGTACACTGAGTCTAAAATTAAAAATGAATTCTAAAACTAAAATGTATATAAATATTTTAATAGAAACTAAAATATTTTTTAAAAAAATACTCATATCAAATTTTATTGCATCTTATGCTTAATACATAAAACAGATGTATATGACATTTAAGATTAATGTAAAAAGAAATTTCTTTCATATTATTTGTAATATTACTTAGATAAATAAGAAAACAAATTTTGCAGAGCATCACAACAGTTTGAAACCATAAAAATAAAAAAAAAAGTTAATCAGCTTGTTTTTATTAATTCATAAAATTTTGAATGAGATAAAGCAGACTTAAAGATATCATTTTGCTCTAAATATGTTTTTGTCCATCATTTGATAAAAGACTCAAGTAATACTATTTGCAACATAGTTATGGATCAATCCCATAGCATTTAAAAGGAGCGAAAATCAAAGAAATAATTTTGTAACCTTCTAAAATAAGTAATATTAAAAAAAAACTTTAAAATTATATAATTGAATTTTTATTTAATAATAATGTTATAGGTGTCCCCCCCCACTTAAACAAAGACCCAATGTAACATGGGTACAGGCATATCCAAAATCTCAATAATGGATTAAAATGCCTTATCTTGCAATGAAACATGAATTCAAAGCAGTAGTAGTGTATTCAAACAGCATGAAATAATTAGAGAAAATTTACTCAACTATTTACTTGAACTTAATTCAGCTTTGTCTCGTAGCTTAAAATTTTTTTTTATTATTATTTCAGGGCAAAGAAGATTATAGAAAAATCCTTATAACTGATATACCAATGGATCTATAATCAAAATTCTTTTGGATCAATAATTTCATAAATTTTGGCTAATAAACCAGGGAAAAACTCAAAATGCTGATCACAGACAGAAAAAATGGTCTAAAATCTCATATTTTTATAAAATAATAATATTCAATTTTTCATTTCCTAATTTTTAGTTCCAATAGAGTGGACCTTTTAAAACATAAGCGTCTTGAGAATATTTTACTAAATATGATACAAGACCAAAGGTCACGAAAATACAAAACTTGTAATTAATCAAAAAATTTCAAGATGTACATAGCAGCAAATAGCACTTTTTTTTATTGCACTTCAGTCAATCATCCTACTACATATATATGCTTAATATTTAAGGTTTAAATTTAGACGTTGGGATACGATAAGGGTAGACATTCTGTGTGTCTGTCTATAATGTAATGCATTATAATTAGTTGTTGAATTCAGAAGGTTGAGTTGCGGATGGAATCATGGAGAAGACAGGTTGAATTTTTAAGTTTGTTTTATTTCATCATAGGAAACAGGCATTATGTACAAGCAAAAGTGGGGAACACAACACAGAACGACACAAAATGAAATGACAAAAAAAAGCTAAGAGTAAAAAAACGGACGGAAATCATTATCCCTGGTCTTAAATACCAAGATTTTAAAAGGAAAATATTTTTTTCCACAGTGTATATATAATCAGATTTCGATGGGGATTTCCACAATACATGCCTAACAGTCAAGGGAAACACAGGGATCTTTTTTTGCCTGGACAATTTTCATCTCTCTCACTGAGTGCGAGAATATGTGGCTTTTAACCAATTCAGCAATTTTATACAGCTTCTGTTGAATTAATTAACTAGAACAAGTGGAATAGAACAGGAAATAAAAGAATATTTTAGAATGATGTTACTATTGGCTAAATTAAGATAAAGCTTTGGAAATTAATTAGGGTTTAATTTTATATATTATATATATATATATATATATATATATATATATATATATATATATATACATACAGTTTTAAAAAAAATATAGTTGGCTCATTCATTTCTGTAATAGTTTTGAAATAGCAATTGCTCAATATTTTTAATGATATATATAAATAGGACTTTTTTTTTGGAAGCAGAAGGCAATTATGAGGATAAAGGAAAGATTTATGAATAATGAAATTTGCTTTATTGCATCCCAGAAAACACATATACAAGCAGAAAAGCTGAGCACAAAAGAGAATGATACAAAATGAAATGAAGAAAAGTTAATGAAAATTTTATCTTTGCGAGTATACACTGTGATATTTTATTAGGGATTTCGGACATGCATCAATTACAAATAAGGGAAACGAAAGGGCCTTTTTAAAAATGTATTTAGGACACTTGGATGAAAGGTGAACTCCTGATCTTTTCACTCAGAACATGGGAACTGCTAACTAAAGAATTTTCACAGAGCTTTTGTTGCATTAATTAAACAGAAAAGGAAGAGTGAGATAAAAAAAAGAAAAAGAGAATATTCTAAATTTTAGTTACTATGGGCTAAACTAAGATAAAGCTTTGGAAATTAATTAGGGTGTAATTTGAATTATAATATATATATATATATATATATATATATATATATGGAAATTGAAGGTCAAGGTATAAATTCGCAATTCTAGGGCCTGAAACCAAGTAATGTAACTGCAATAAAAAAATATACTTATGTAGATATTATCTGGCTTATGTTGCTAGCACCACAGTCACCAATACAAAAGTGTAGCTCTGTATTATGATTATGTTACCTGGCTACAAGCACTAGCCTCGTGGCTTTGTACCTCGACTTTCACTTGCTACATTGGAAACCTTGACCACGCGATCTTGTGCAGCTGTCATGCCGCCATCTACCCACAGAAAAAGCTGTAGGACCCACATGATACAGCAAATCACACATTCATTTGCCAATTCACTCGCATGTTCCCATAATGCTTGGCACTAAAAAATCGTTCATCTTTCAGCCGACTCATTAATAGGGGAGTACTATGGCTCTAGTTTCATAGGCCAGATAACATCTGTGATGCACAAATATACTTTTATATTGTGGTTATTTTACTTAGCTACATGCCCTAGCATTGTAATGTGAACTTTAATTGCTATATATATATATATATACCAAGCTTGCATACCTTAAATACTGCACAGTTATTGAAATAATGTATTTTAAAACTTCACAGAAACCTTAATTTTATAAAAATATACCTCATATTTATTTTTATTTCTCACAGACACATACCAAAAACTATATTTTTCTGGCTGATTAAACTATAATAGTAAAAGTCAACTTATCTTTTGAATGAGTTTTTATCAATGTGATAAAACTATTGATAAAAGCCCATTTTTCTCATGCACACTTAGTGTGCTTATTTAGGTTCAATTTTATTTTTATTTTGTGTGAAATTAATTATTAGAAAGTATGCTTAAAGTATTTTTTAATTTATTAAAAACAGAAACTTAATTCATATGCTTAAAAAATTGGTATCTTTGAAAAAATAATTTTGTGAGTATTAAAATGAAGAAGTTATTTTTGTACCGTATTATTTCAGTTGTAATCATAGGAAAAAAATTTACACATTTTATTTAAATTTAATTAATTAAAATTAAAATAAAGCTGCACATTTCTATTCTTTTAAAGTATATATGTTCCAATTTGAAAGCTTTAGGTCTAATGATCTTGTTTTACCTTGACATGTATTGGCACTCTCATTTGTCGAATACCAATGAATACATATTTATTATTAATATAAGTAAAAATAATTGAAGAAACATTAAAACAGTCAGTTTACTTTCAAACAATAAATTGTTAATGTATTACGACTGTAATTCCAAAAAAAAAATTATAAACTGTACTACTTTTGATATAAAGATTTATACACATCTTCTATGATCACATTCATCAAATATTTTAATGTTCATAATTTCATAAAAATAGATAACAAAATGAGGAATGACAGCTTATAAATAAGGAATGATAGATATAAGTAAAAAAAAAACATATAAAGAATTCTAAATTTTGTAATAATTCAAACCTATAGTAGTTATTCCCAATGAAAAATGCCAATTAACACACATGTACACATGAATCACTCTTACAAAAAGTGACTTTTAAAATGTTTACTATCAGAGTGTCAGAAAAAATTTCTAAACTATTTCAATTACATCTCCTAAAGTAATGTGACAAAAAATTAAACAATAGCAATAAGGACATAAGATTTGCATAAAATCTACGGAAGAACATAAAAATCTATCAATTCATATAACATATTTATACTTACACCTTAAATGGCAACTTAGGATCAGAGGTCAGAGTTATCTTAAAAGTTACTTTAGACCTGAAAGGAAATTTATTAAACAGATTTATCATTCAAGAATAGATATTAAGTAAACTAATAATTTTTTAATACATTTCTACAACAGTCTAAAATCCTCAAAATTGCCCACTATCTTTTATGCTATTTCTTCAAGTAGCCTACCTGCTCAATGTCTCAATTTTCAACTTTAAATATTTATAAATTGTTATTATATATTATGTCAAATGCCTTATAGATAACAATGAGAAACAAGTCTTCATGAAAAGCTATAAATTTCTATAAATTAATATCATTAATTAGGTTAATATAATATATTTTTTTACAGTCCAAATTATCAAACATTTGAAAAAAATACCCAAATAACCAAATCTTTAATGATATAAAACTTTTTTTTTCAATTCAATATTTACATTGCAAAATTTTCATATACAAATTTAAATTAGTATCAATAAATTCTTTAAGTTATATTTTATGAAATGTACAATTTTTCATTTTTAACTACAACATAAAAGAAAAAAACTTAATTCAGAAATAA
This sequence comes from Argiope argentata, assembly GCA_026289955.1. Classification (NCBI taxonomy): domain Eukaryota; kingdom Metazoa; phylum Arthropoda; class Arachnida; order Araneae; family Araneidae; genus Argiope; species Argiope argentata. Next base: position 195,119 of record JAOUZG010001220.1, read on the forward strand.
ATATCCAGGATAAACATCAGAACCATAAATGGTCCCATTATATACTTTTCATCAAAAAAGTTATAAGCAAGAGTATTTTTACAAAGGTGAAAAAAAAATCAAGATATTTTATTTATGTATTCTATTTGTTATAGAGAAATATTCAACTATCAATTTAGGACACACATTAAAAGATTCAATTCAAAACAATTTGCAAAGCATTACTTACATAATAATTTTACACAATAAAAGACTTCAGAGAAATCTGAAAAAATAAATATTTTTTCAATACATCTGAAATCTATAAATAAATTTTAATTCATAAATATATTTTCATTTTGGTAGCAAATAATTCACAAATATACACAATAGAAATTTAATCAAATCTGTTGAATGAATTCGAATATTAATGTTTCATGATAAAAGAAATTGAAACAAATCAATATTCATAGAAGTCATATATAATAATTAAATTTATCCATCATCTAATGTTACAACTTTGAAAATTGGGCCAAGTAATTATATTCGTTGCCTGTGCAGGTAATTTGAAATATGAACAATGAAAAATAACTAAATAAGCAAGAAAAATAAAATCTAGAAGAGCCCAAAGCAGAATTTATTAACCGTTACAATTTATTCTATAATTTAGACTTTATTCAACACATACAACAGAAATAGTACTAACATATTTTAATTTAAAATCTACTTAATTGTTATACGTTCGCTATCAGTTGGTATGTCAAAACAATCAGATAAAATCAATGAATAATAAGAAAGATGAATTCACAAGTCACCATGAAATATTAAAATGATGATTAATATTTACTTTTTACCACAGGTAAAGTTTAAACAGTTGGCACATATAATACCGAACTAACGCTTTTCACTATAATACACGCTGCACTTTCCGATTCCGAAACGAAAAGACTGTTGCCATTTAACATTAATTGATTTTAATTTCTAAAATGCAAGTGGATTCAATATTCCTTAAATGAACTAGTTTTTAATTAAACAGTTATAAAATTTTAAAATTTTTTAAAAATATTCTAGCTTAAATTTTTTCAAAAATTCTTATTAAATAATTTTTTAAAGACAATTTTCAAATGCATATATAAATAAAAATACATTTTTTAGTAAGCCGCATGATTTTCGAAGTAGATTCATCTGCTCATCTTTGTTGAGGGTTTCAATTTCCACCTTTTCCTTCTTTAGAAAAGGGGATTAATAGGTAAGTGTGAAAAAGTTTGAAAAAAAGGGGTTAAATACGTTATGCTATTTAATTTTTTTAGGTTAAAACATTTCAGTTAAGCTTGACTGATAAAAAATGTCACACTAATATAACTGAAGAAAATTGGTACAGATGAACCAAATGCCGGGTTCAAAAGTTTTCCCTTAAAATCATTAAAAGAAGAAGGGGGAAAAAAATCATTCTAAAAATATATTTTTTGGTTTGAATATTAATTTTTTTTAAAAAATTGGTGATGAAAGATGAATTTTCTCCAAACGGAATATTTTCGTTCGATTCAAACTATAAATTTTTTGTCGTGAATTATTGTGTTGTTTAATCGTGGAGTTGCGTCGTTACGTTATAAATTCTGTTGAAAATAATTTTGGACTTCTGACAATTTACATATATTTAGTTAATTTTGCTATTATTTGATACTTTTGATATTGTTCATTTATTTGCCAAACCAGGATCATTTTAGAATTTGTATGAATATTCATTATTATAATTTTTAATATTCTTTTATTATATTTTTAATCTTCTAATTTTATTTTGCATAACTTTGTTATTAATGATTCTTAATATTTTAACTAAATTGACTTGCTTTATTAAATATATGACATTGGAAAGACAATTTGTTATTTAAAAATATTTTATTATATTTTCTTTTTGGAAAATAATGAATGAAGATTAATAATTTTAAAATTTACTTATTAATAACTGCTTTTAAATTTAAATACTTATTTTTCTCTTTCCTTCAAAAGTGTCTCGAAGAATAGTGTTTACTTCTCAAGTAAATTTGATATGTAAAGAAATAATAAGATAATGTTAAAACTTCCTTTAGGCAATAAAGTAGAAATGAAGATGTGAGATTATTTAAAATAAAACGTTTTTTTTTCTCAGTTTTTATATCATGTAATACAGCATGCATTCTGCATTATTTATTTAACTAAGCTTTTATTGTCTGGCTTTTATCTCTCAGAATGACATTAAATGTTGTCCCATAGAATGATAGGCATTCCCATTGGTAAACGTATATTTTTTATCCATTCCTTTAAGGTATTTTTGTTTTCTTATTCTTAATGGCAAAGTTTTTATTTGATTTTTGCAATTTGAAATGCAAATTTTGTTTCAATGTCTGTTATGTCATATATAATTAAGGGAAGTTTGTTATTGCATTTTACAACACTGCAACAACCATAAATTAACGAATTTAATTGTATACTTTTCATTATTATCAAACTGAGGTATAAATATTTTATCCCAAATGTTGTATATTTTGTTTTAAATTCTTCTTCAATGTATATAAATTCTTCTAAGGTTTTACTTCTGAAAATGTCTTATATAATTTTGTAACTACATAGGTTGTATAAGAACTTCATCAGTTCTACCTGATAGAAGAGAAAGTGGAAGAATTAATAATCTCAAATTGAGCTTCAATAATGAAAAGGGTGGGGGTATTTATATCAGAAGACTTGAGATTTTGAATTGTTCTTAACAGAGATATAATATCTTTAGAATGATTGTTGAAATTAGAGGGTTTTTTTAATTGGGTTATTTGGTTATTAAAAAAAACAAAAAAAAAGTTAATCATTTTTTGTAATAATCTGTGTTTTTAAGAGAAATGACAAGGAAAAGTACAAATTCCAATTTAAGTGTTCTTAGTTCAAATTTTCTAAAAGGAATCGTTATATATTTTATCATTCCAGTTGAACTTAAATTATGTTTTGTTTTTCTTTTTTAGTGTTTACAAGGAGAGAGAGTGAAATTAATTCAATTTTGAGAGTTAAGGTATTTATCTTTGAAGTATATACTTTATAAATTGTATTTAAAAATCCTTTTGCAATAAAAAATAATAAACATCAGACCTAACTGTGTATCTTAATAATATTAATTAGAAATTATATTATTAGATTTTTTTTAAACCTTGTGCCTTTTAAATACAAAAATATTTCTAAAATGAGTGATTTTTACTTTTTTATTGTATTAACATAATTTTATCTGATTGATATTCCTTTATCTTATTCAATTTTTAAAATTTTAATTTTTGCTCTGTGAATTGTAAATCCTAATTTATTGCTCTGTTATATAAATGAATAAATATTGTATATTATATAATTTTAAACATAAATGACATTTCTTAAATTTTGATAGCATTTTCAAAATTATTTATTTCATTATATTCATAATTTAAATGTTTATTTATTTGCTGTATTGATTAAATATACTTTTTTAAAATTTTACCTAGGGAGCATAAAAATAGAAACAATGTCCAAGGAGGGAAATAATTTTCTAAAGAATTTGTTGGAGTTAGATAAAAGTATCAGTTTGTCTCTCAGCTTATCTGCATCTAAAACTTCACCTTTGGGACATTTACGATCACACATGAAAGCCTTAGAATATTCATGCCATGGTGTGTTTTGGATTTGTGGAAGCATCATTGGTCTTTGGTTTTCAAACACTATTCAAAGGGAAGCTTTCTTTTTCAATATCCTTTTAGGTAAGATTTAAACATGATTTATTTGATATTATGCAAAATAATAAAAATAACTACTCATATACAATAATATAATTCCAGACAAATTTTCTTTCCTGATTCTTTTGATTTGTTGAGTCATGAGTATTTTATTCTTTTTCATTCCACTTTTTTTTTTTGTAATTATTCTATATATCCTCAACAATCTAGAAAAGTTGATTTTAAACCTTGTTATTCTTGACAGATTTTAAATTCTAGTTACAACTAATGATCACAATGTATTAAATATAAGCTTCATGTGCTTATTTTTAACACATTAAATTTGTTATTTCTGACAAAAGTGCATATTAAATCTCTTAATCCAAAAGTGGTTTGTACAAATCCAAACTTCCATTAAAAATACAATAAATTATTACCTAGCCCCATTCCTTTTACAATATTAGGAATTTATAATAAAATTTGAAGATATACCTACTTTAATAAAACCAAACGTGTAGTAATGCTCAAAAGATCAGATTCTTTGGCATAATGTATAATTTAACATGGGCATGTATAATTTAAAAGAATGTGCATTTCAAATTATTTCTTTTGAATTTTAATTAAGAAGCAAGCAATTTTCATAGTTGTCTCTCAAAAATATTACCATAAAAAAGTTTTTTGAGGTATTATACCTTAAAAAGTATCTTTTCAGTCATATTAATTTAGTTTCATTGTCCTCCCTCCCCAAATTTTAAGTTTTTTAAAAAAAAATATCTATGCATAATTTTTAACAATACTTTTTATTGTTATTCTATAATTCGCACTGTTTTCATTGTTTAAGCTGTTTCTCCTTAATTTTGAAGGCTAAGAAATAAAAATTTTGCTTTATTTCTTGCATTTTTTGGTAATATTTTAAAAATTTTACTTCTTAAATTTTATTTTATTAATTGTAAATAAAATGATTTAAGATATCAAGCCTGCTCGGAATAACACTTCGTAACTTTATAAATTATGGTAGATTGCACAGTTTCTGATCGGTTTGTGTTCTAATATACATATATAATGTGGTTTGTTTATGCTGACTTTTATTATAGATAAAAACTTGTGTCATCTATATATTTCATCAGTAGTTTTTGCCCTTCATTTTCTTATATTTTCAAGAATATTCTGTGTAAGAAAGAAGTTGATAGAGTTCCCCAACATCAATGGATGTTTTGATTTTGCCACTTTGCAATTATGATTAACTAATGAAAATGCTCTAAGTTTATGGTATTATTATTTAAATGAATGCCTTTTGTTATAATAGATGCAATTTATTAAAGCTAATTAACATAATCAAATTAATTCTATTAATAGGATGTGTCAACACCTAGTTACTGAAGTTTATAATTTAGTAATGTAACTAGTATCATTATATAATCTCTGATCTATGCAGTTTCTGATTAATATCTTGACTGACCTCCTTACTACAATTAAAAATTTTACAAATATTTTCCTTTATAAAACACAATTTTTCAGACATAATGAAAGAGGGAAAGGATGTCAAGGAGAATACTTTTCTTTAGGTTAATAATTGTTTAGTAAAAATTAATTTAAATGTTTAATGGGTATTTAATTATACATATATTTTCAAACATTTCCTTATCTAATTGTTTTTGGGGAGGGTCAAGTTACCTCCTTTTTTTGTAGAATAAATAATACTGCATTATTAATTTCCATACTTTTATCTTCTATATAAATAATACTTAATACTTTTATTTAAAGTTATTTGATTCATGTTTTCTTATTTTATTAATAAAAATACAAGCTAAGAATTGCTTTTAGACTTTTTGTGGGAAAATAAGTCACTAACTTCATTGAATGACATGATAATATGAATAGCATAATGTAAACATAATAAAATTACGAGAACAAAATAATTAGTCTAAAAAGAATTATTATATCTTGCATTCTAATGCTTTGCATAAGTATCCTAAGAGAAATAGAAATATTGTCTAGAAACATTTCTGTTTATAACATTTTCTTTGATTTTATGCCATTTTTTAAAACTCCAACATAATGAGGGAATTAAAAATAAAATTTCAAATCATAGTCATTCTTTATTTTTTTAAATGCAGGAATGTGGTTTAAGATGAAATTATTCCTGTAAATGAAGAGAATAATATTTTCTAATTTAGAATTATATTCTAGTGGTGCTAATTAATGCTTTGAACTTTAAAAGTATATTGAAAAATTTGTAAAAACATAATTACTATGTATGGAAGAATATGTCAAAAGTTGTTATACTTACTGCCATTATTAATAAAAATGTAAAACTACTGTAATTAATACTTGGATATTGCAATTCTTACTAATTGCTATATCCAATTAATAGAAAAGCATGAGATGATTCAAATGATTTTCTAGTATATTGATGTTTCTAAACAGAGTGAAGCACGTTTTGAAAATGCTTATTATATTAATTAATACCCATTTAAATGTTCTTATTTTAATTTACACATAATATTATCTAAATATATAAAGTTTTCTTATATAAAGCTTTATATCATAAATTAAAATACATATTTTGTATTAATTCAAAATTCTGATTTATAAATTAAATAAAATTTAAAAATTATTTATTCAAAGCACTTGCATATTTTATGTTAATTTAATTATTAAATATGTTTTTATAATTAATAAATAGAATAAACAAAGTATATTTTTAGAATGTAATGTAAAAAATTCTTTTAATTACTTTGCTTTTTATGTAACCTAATTAGATAATACCTTCTGTTTGCTGCAGGAGTATGCTTGCTGTTTTACCAATTTAACTAAGAATCCTCAGAATACAGAGGTTTTATGGTTTATCTGTAATTTTAAAAAAAATCAATTTATAACATTTTTGAAAGAGATAATTGAAAAATTGGTGAAGTGATAATTCCAATCATGCTAACCTTATGAGCATGATGATTAAGATTTTATTATATATACAATCAAGTGGTATGAAACCATCTTGTAAATTCCTATTTGAAAACAGGGCTAATTTACAAAGTTATGTGGCATTGATCAGGGATCATTTTTCTATTGCTTAATTATTTTACTTGATAGGTTATTTTATTACGTCATTGGCATTCAAATTCTTATCTAGGTTCCAATAAGTTGTCAAATTATGCCAGTCAATCCCAATCAAATTTGTTAAAACAGCTTTGTTAATAATAATTTTTAAAAATATTAAGAAACAAATCAGATTATTTTTAGGTAAAAATTATAATTATGTAAGTCACTCTCTTGAATTTTTAATTACAGCTTACATTTAATTCTTTAGTTTCAATTATAAAAAAATTAAGAATATTTCTCACATTCATTCTTTAATTAATTCTCCTTTAAATTTTAAATTTCTATTTATTTGAAGATTTTACTTGCAACATTTATTGATGACTTTTATAGAAATATGAAAATGAGTCCTTATTCAGCTTATAATTGTTTAATACAAATATTTCATTACTTGCTTTTTTCTCATACATAGTAAAATATTTTTTTCAGCTTTATTTTTAGACATCATAAGTGTGGCAATCCTAAAAGCTACTATTCGAAGGAAGAGACCTTCTAATAATGAGGGAGAGGACATGTTTCTCACAGTTTCTATTGATAAGATGTCTTGTCCATCAGGGCATACTTCCAGAGCAGTCCTACTTACTTACTTACTAATAGCATCAACACCTGACTGGTATTTTTTTCATCTCATCCTAATGTTGTGGTGCATATGCACATGTGCCTCAAGGGTATTGCTTGGAAGGCATCATGTTGGTGATGTATTACTAGGAGCAGTTCTTGGTTATATTGAATACCTAATTATGGATTATGTCTGGGCTGGTCCTGAAACTGCTGAATGGTATTTGAGTATTTTTCGGGAATCACCAAGTATTCTTGATGAATTATAAGTATGCTTAGATTGTGATATATAAAGCTAATATATGTGATTTGTTGTAAATTATTTGTATAAAATGCATAAAAAATGTTATAAATTAAAAATAAATTTTTTAATATCTTTTTGATATTTTTGAGAATATATATTTTTAAAGTTTAGTTTGATTTGGCATAAATAATGTTTAACATAAAACTTATAATAGATAAAACTCATTTAAATTTGATAATGTTTTTATGCTACTCATAAGGAAAATGATTGTATGTTGTCATAATAAATCCTTTTTTTTTCATAGACAAAATTATTCTATTGTGTTCTAAATAACTTTTTAATTCATTTTTTTTAAAGTTTGCTCTTAGCATTAAAATTTTATTCAGATACATTAATCCTCTTCTCTGTACTATCTTTTTCTCTTTGTCAATATTATTGTTTTACCAAATATTTGTTGTTAGCATTTAAAAACTTGGCTGACAAAGACATATCTTGAACTGCAGTTCAGCAAACTATGAAACTTGAATATTTAATACCAATTTTTTTCTATTCAAGCATTCTGATATAGGGTTTTTGTTCAATCTATACATTTTTAATTTAGATTATAATTCTATAATTTTGTAACTGAAATCATGTTTTATGCCCTAAAATCATGTAAAAATCAACTCATATAATAATTTTTCATTTTCAATTCTATTTTATTTTGATATTCTTCCTCTTTCAGACTAAATTCATTCATATTTGTTAAATAAATAATTATTAAAATTAGTTATTGGAACATGACACAACAATTTATAATTGATCTGCTTGAGTGTTGGAATTAATAAAGTAATTGGCTGGAATTTCAGGATTATAATATAATTTTTTTGTAACTGCACCATTTATGGAAGTAGTCAGTAGTCATTAAAAAAATTATGTAAAATATTGAAAAAAAAAATTTCACAGGTTTGTCAAAAGTCCAATTAACAATGTCAAAATTTCTCTAAGTTGCCAAGATTAATAATTTAGCAAAAAGCAATTTATAATCATGTTTTTTTTTTAAAAAAAAAATTTCTTGAATCTGAGTTAAACTATTGTAATCTGTAATTATAACATTTGTCAACTAATGTCAGATTTATAACATTTAACTTTTTAGTTGCATTAATGGTTTAGCAAAAATGCATTTTAAATATAAAGCAACTTTTAGGTGCTCTCTTAATTTTGTTAACAGAGAAGTTAATGACAAAATGTAGTTAATCCTGTATTGATAACTTGAATTAGATTCCCCACTTCAGTTTTCTTGTCTTCTATTAATAGAAAAGCTATTAACACCATGAAATAATCATGTCTTGTTAGAGAAACATTTCAAATTTGCATTGCACACCAATTATCTCCCACTGTATGAAATGACTGTGTTAAAAAGGGAAAACTTGTTTCTGTGTTTTTCTTGTGTATTCTTTAATTCTTTTTACTATTATTTTTTTTAATTCTCTTTACCAAATGGTAGGAAACTGAATTCTTTAATTAACCAGATCTACTGGACTAGTACTAAATAAGAAAAATAAAACTCCACTAGAGTACAAAGTTTTTTGGGACTAGATTGTTCTATTTCATCATAGGTATTCCTTGAAGAACTCAAAATGAACTTTAATGCTATTATTTTGAAAATCCCATTTAAATAGAATTTTAATTTTGTTCAAAACTTAACAAAAGAACTAATTGTATGAAAATAATGCTAATATGAATATCCTAATTCAAAAAATTAGGAATATAATCCAAATTATTTCATCATTTTTTTCCTAATTAGTATTATTTGTAATCAATCGCCTTTGACAATCTGCTGTTTTGCAATGTTGGTTTAAACTAATTCTTGTTAAATAGTTGAGATACATTTTCATGTCTATGATTTCCTCCTCTATGATTTGTCAAGCAGTAAAATCATATTTTTTAATTGCCTTTATATCAAGATGACCAGCTAGCCAGGAAATTCCGAAAGATTGGAAAAAATCAGAAAATTTGGGGAAATTTATTGCAAAACAAAATTTCTTAAATTGCTTACTCTCTTTGAAAATGATAATTCTGTGGCAATTTTTTCCTAAGTAGAATCGAACATTATTGGCAACTAATGAAAATCAATCATTTACTGATAGTAAAAAACAGAGGCCATTCACATTTTTGTGCAAGCACTAGGTTGAATAATGTTTATATTTTTAAATGTTTGAGGTTCTTATTCAAATTGGGCTGGTTGTTTTGTGTGTTAATCAACGTATTGCCTTATTTTTATATTCCATACATTTATCTAAAAAAATAATGTCCTTTTTTTGCATTATTTATGGTATTGTAATGATAATTATCATGTTGGAACATGTTATTTTGGGAATGAGGTAGACAAAAATCCGTAGGCGAAAAATTGAAATTTTATTAGCTGCACAAGCATCTAAAATAAATCAGCTTTTAATTGTGTTTTGCCATCACATTTACAAAAGTTTCCAATTAAAAAAATAAATTAATGACTACAGCAAATAAAACCTAGAAAAATGTCATTTTGAGCTTGTGATTATGTGACATGAAAAAAATAGGAAATGTGATATTTTTTAAAAACAATTGATGCAAGACAAAGTTTTTTGAATCATTGACAATACTAAAGTGACTTATTCAATGAAACAATTAAAATGAATAAAAATATAATTTATCTTGCATGAGCATGTGATGCTTATTATATCCTGACATGATACATTGAAATATGCATCATCAATTTCATTTTAATCTTTTTATTTGATGGTATTATAATTCATTGATGGGTAGATGCAGTCGCAATTGAAGCTAGGTCTAGCATTAGATAAAACTATTTAAGTACTGTGAAATTGGTTTGGAGCTGCAATAGAAAAAAAGATTAGTGTCCATATCTAATTTATTGCACACATACATATGAATATATAAAATACCCCATCCCTCCCCAAAGATTTTGTTTGCTGGTTCAGGGAATCAAATTATTGATAAAATTCCTAAAATTTGCCTTTTCTTTCTATCAGAAAAAAGGTGCCCAAATCCTGTTATTATAATGATTTTAAATTTTGGGGGACATTTTTTTATTTAAAAATAATATTTTTTGTATGCATCTAGAAGTATTTTTACCTCTTTTTCTTCCTTTAGAATCAAATTAATTGTACATGTTACAAAAGCATGGATTTTGTGTATTAATATTCAAAATTATTTTAACTGGTTTTGAAGTGCACATTATAATTTTGAAAAATTATTGCAACCAAATAAGTATTTTACAATATTTTTCCCCTTCTTCTCAGAGATCTTTTTGTTGAATTATGAAATACTAGAAATTATTGCTTATATCTTCTTAATACATATTCTTATTATTAAGCATTGTGAACTCAGATATAAATTCTTCATGTGGATAGACATGGATGTTCTTTTGTATTTTAAAAAATTTCATGCTTGTTTAAAATACACCATATATTGAACAGAATGCAGCATAATTTTAAAATATTTAACATAGGGAAATAATTTTTGATACACATTTATTTTGCTATTTTCAGAAGGAATTTTTTAAAGGGAAGGATGTTATTTTTCTTATACATTTTGATGTATATAAAACAGATTGTCACACAAATTTACAAAATTTATTCTTAGTTTTTTTTTAAAAAATTTACGCTCTAAAACATTTTTCTTTTTGACGCTATTAAAAAGTGCAATGGTAAGTTCTAATTCTATTTCTTTTTTTCCGTATGTTACTAGTTAAGTTCTCAGTCACAGATGCAGTGCAGATAATTTTTTATTACAGTTGGCAGACTAAAAGTTAATGTAGTTTTGATATAATTGAATAATCTTCCTTACTTAGTTGCATTTTGTATATATAAATGAATTTTTCTTCAGTTAATTAAATTATTGTCCAGTTTTGATTTGTGTCTTGATAAACACTATGAATAGGAGAAAATCCATTGAAAAGAAAAACTCTTAACCACTTTGCCACTATGAATTTATTTTTATATTTTATCTTTCAAGAGTAAATTAGACAAACAGTTCCGAGATATGACTGGTTAAATAAATTCAGTCTAGATGGTTATTCGCAAAGAAAGAGAAATGATTCACCTATTGGAAACTTATCAAAAATTCAATAAGAGAAAAATTTTTTAATTTTTGAGGATTTAATTTTCATTTTAAATTTATTTTAATTCAAAGATTAGAATTTTTCACATATAGTTAAAAACATATTTGCAGCTTTAAAAAAAGAAAGGAAGGAAGGAAACATTTTAAGTGTACTAGATAACTTTAAAAAAATGGCTTGGAAATTTTTTTAAAAAAAATGGAATGTTAGAGAAATTAATATAGCAGAAATGATGGCCGTTCTGTATATGCTTTGTTCACTGAATAATTTTCTTATGTGAAACTATCAATGGAGACAATCCTTTGTCATAACTCAGCTAATATTAGATTTATCTAATCTTAATGTATCTAAATTTATAAAATGAATATCTAGTTAATTCTGCCACTTCAGGTGACTAGTGGTTTGCTGGAAATATGTTATTTCTGATTTCAGATAAATAATTTAGATAAGCTTCATGTTCAAATCTCCACCAAATAGTCAGACATAAAAGCCTTATATTTTAAAGGATATATATTTTTTGTTCTTTATGTCCATAAAACTTTGTAACATGAACAATTCCATCCTTTAGTTAACTATTATAGATGAAAATCATGCAATTAAGTATTTGATGAAACAATGGAAATGTTTTAAACTTCAGATCAACATTAATCTATTGTTGGTAACTAAGAAATTTTTTTCTTTTAATGCCAAATTTCAGCAAAAATTATCATGCCTATAAAATTGGTATCATTAACAAAACTTTAAGATTTTGAAGAAGAAAAAAATTGTTTTTGTTCTATAATATTGTTGGAATTGTCACAAAACACACACACCAAAACTCATTTAATTTTTAATTAAGCTGAATTTTGAATACATTTCCATCCTCAAAAGTATGTTTGTACCAAATTTAGTAATAGTAGGTCTTTGGTAGGCCTGTAGAGTGCCAACATGCACTTTCATCTTTATTATTATTAGAGATAATAATTTTAAAAGATATGTTTACAGTCTAAGATTTTTATCAGTATTATTTTTGAATTTTAACATTGTAAGCAGTTAAAATATTAAAGTAATTCCCCTACTCATATTGTATAAAGATGCATTGAAAAAAATGTATTGTAAAAAATTTTTTTGTTCCCTAGCCTTTCCAGTTCTTTATTTGCTGTTACATGTGGATTCTTGATCAATACAGTTACAATATATTAATACATTTTCTCCTTTTTGCTACATGTTTAAATTCAGATAAATCATGATATAAATTGATTAAATCTAAATTTGCAACTAAAGAAAGAAAAAAAAAATACAATGAATATTCAAATCAAGCAGATAGACAAGTATCAAAATTATTATATAGGCCCAATCTTTTCTTTCTTGAGTTCATATTTACATATAAGAATGCTTATGTATTTACTAATTGAATCTACTTTCAATTTGTATTATAATTGCAATTTACCTCTTATGACAAATTTAAATAAAAGATAGCTATTTGTTAAAGTTAAAATAAGTCACGATAAGTTAAAGTTGAGGGAAAAATAGAACTGTTTGGATGATTAAGAAACATATAGGGTGAATGTAATAAATAGTTATAAAAAAATTTCAAGTTTCCCTTAAGAAAACTTTTTTTTTATTTTCATGTTCTGTAAGATTGTCCAACATTCAGTAGCAATTATGTTCAGCAATACACAGAAACTACTAGTAAAGCATTGTTGTTCACTCTCATAAATAAAGCTTCTACAAATATATGTTTTTATAAATACAGAATGTGCACATTATTTAGATGTTTTCTAAAAGAATAGGATTCAGCTTAATTTGACAAATTCCCATTAAAAAAATTTCTAAATAAAAACTTTTAAACTCTCTTATTAAAAAAAAACAATTTTAAATTGTAATTAATTAAACTTCTTATTCATCCATTCTACTTATTGATGAAGCCATTCACTTAGGAAGTATGCTAGTTCTGGTATCTTTCATAATAATAAATGCAGATAAATCATTCTGAATTTATAACTTCTGGAATATTTTACATGAAGAATGCATATTCATTTTCAGTTTATTGAAAGTATTCATATATAATAATTATTTATCTTTTTCATTTTTACAGCAATGATAGATTGATTGCTTGGCTACTTGTTCTCCAACATAAAATATTTTTAACATAATTGCTTAAAAATGATATAATAAAACAAGTATTTCACAATTATATATTATGAAGACAATTCTGAAAATTTTCAATAAGAGTGAATCCTATCTCTTTATAAGAACTTTTCAAATGCAAAAATTCATGACATCTTTTCTAATGATGCATAGATAATTATACAGTGATGTTCATTTATATTGATATTTTTACAGCACTTTTAAGTACACAACATTTATGTATATGAAATATCTTGCTACGCATATCTGTACATGCACTATATAAAATATAATTTATGTATTAATACTACAGCATAAAAAAGAATTTTTTACTGTACATTTGAACATATTTGTAAATTTTTCTGCATATTGATTTGTGTTGTTATTTTGATTTTCTTTTGTAAAATCAAAGTGAACAATTTACTTTTTCACAGGGAATTTATCATAGATAAATTATTCTAATGAATAGCCTTTTTCCCATATTTGCTACAAATGGGTCAGATCTGTCATGCATAAAGAGAAAATGCTGATTTAGTATTTTTTTTAGAGAATGATTGCAAATAAATTATTTAATTAATTAAAAACATAAAGCTATTGAACAGATTTAATATTTTTAAAGTTACTTGTAATTAGGGTACATTTTAAGATTTGCCATAAAGTATACTTGATGCTGCCTATTTTATATTAATTTTACATGCAGTAGTTCATTATAGATAATGTAGTATTGAATGACCCGAGATTTTTTTCCTATAAAATACAAATTAATATTAATGTGGGAAGTTAAGTACATTTTAGGACACCTATATTTTCTTATAATTTAACAGTTAAAAATTACTCATAATTTTTTAGAGAATTTATTATTCTACCTTTATTTTGCCCTAATTTTTCTGTGGACCAGAATGTTTAAAATAGGACCAATAAAAAACACAATAAAAAATATCATTCAAAATGTTTAAAAAAAATAAAAATATGATTTTGAAATCATATTAGCAGCCATAATTAATATCAAATTCTGCTTAAAATTGACTGAATTATGGACAAGGCAATCCTTTAAAATAGGCAGAACCATTTATTGTTCATTGATAATTATGAAAATAAAAAAAATTTATTAAATACTTCAATCAATGCAGAAATAGAACCAAAAAAATCTTTCTATTAAAAAGAAAGTTATAGAAATTATTAAAAGCATTAATTATTACATACTTTTAATTAAAAGTTCAAATAAATTTTATATTTTTATTAGTTTCTATTATTATTTTTAAAGCTCAGGAAAGGGAGTGGAGAATTTCTTCATGCATTTCTACATTTTTATATCTGAAAATTCCAATTGCAATACAGAAAGTCATCAAAGAAAAATGCTCATCTGTTATCTTTCCTTTCAGTATACTAAAGGAAAGATCTTTCTCATTTCTAACAACTATTGTATAAAAATATTATTTTAAAAAATTCCTATCATTTACACTATAATATGACAGTGTGGCAGTAGAGCTATCTTTCCATTTTAGAAATAATTAGGAAAATTGCATGGAACAACCAATAACATGATGGAAATCAATAAAATTAAAACTATAATACCATAAAATATAGCCACAAAGATAAAATAATAAAAAATTTACACATTTTTTTTTCTTTCATAACAATATTATCTAGTGAACAATAGACAAAAATTGAAATGAGGATGAACTAAAAAGAATTAAACCGAATTCAAAAATTTGTAACAAATAGTGATAAGAATTTTTTTTAAATTCTTGTTTGATTTCCTAATTTACTCCCTAGACAAATTAGAAAAATTAAAACTTCTACCAGTGATACATTTTCAGCCATGCATCAAGAAGGTACATGTTTGAAGGCATAAGAAAAAATGATTAAATAAGGATTTTTTTTAAAAATGAAAAGATAATGTAATTAGAATGTCAAATGCAGGAATTTTAATTCTTAAAATTTAAAAAAAGAAATTATTTAAAAAATGATAAATGTTCAAAATAACATTTAGCTGGGTGTTTTTTTCCCACAATGCATAAGATATTTTTTAAACAAATATTAAAAATGATACAATTAGTAAATTTGTGCAAAAAATTATGTTGAGCAATGCAAAATATTAAAGAAAAGTTTTCTTCTTTAAATGTTATTATTTAGGCACATAGAGTGATTCATTATAATTATTTGTCAGATAAATTTGATGTTGTAAGAGTTATACATTTATACATTAATTTATCTAAACACTGCAGATATACAAAAAAAAACAATTCCTTTTATAAACATCAATAATTGTAAATTAAAAACAAACAATGAATTTTCATGACTCTTACAGTACAGTTCAGTAGCAATTAATCTTATAAAATTTCATTAAGTAAATGTGTTCTTATATCATATTACCATAGAAAAACTCAATACCATACTTCTTATACCATAGAAAAACTCAAAAAAATTATGAAATATAACAGTTGCATCTAAATAAAGGACAATAAAATAATAAAGAATAGTAAACTTATTACATTAGCATATTGAATTTTAAAATGTATGTATATATAAATATAAAGATATAAATTGAACTTATTTTTGCACTGTAAATACAAATAAAACAACTATGCTACAGCAACAATAAATATTTCCTAAAAATATAAATAATTATTAATGCTCAAAATACATAAATTTAAAAATTATAAGAAAAGATTCTACATGATTCAGTCTACAAAATAATCTTTATAAATCTGATTTTTAATAATAATAAAACTAATATTTTTTATTGATTCATTGTCTCTATCTCTTTCTAGTACATAATTTCGGAAGAAAAAAAATTTTAATCATAAAGAGAATATGAAAATTTCAAATATATTTTTATGAAAATGAACAACTGATTCTGTCGAAAGATGATAATACCAATAAAAAGCAGAATGAAAGAAAATTACTTAAAATTAAGTTTGATAAAATTAAAAATAGAAAAACTTTCCTTTTTTTTCAGTGAAATCAAACATAAAATAATTTTATAACACATACATAAAAAAAATTAAATCAAGAAAAGCAATTTTCTGAACAACATATTAAACTGAAAAGTATTTTAATTTTTTTTTTTTTTTTTTTTTGCAGTTTGAAATATATTCCAATGCATTGCTTTTGCAATCTTTTTTTTTTAACTTAATGGAAAATTTAAAAAACATCTAAATAACCTAATAAATATTTTCTTTCACTTGACATTTTTAATAAACAATTTAGAATCTGCTCAAATTTAAAATGCTCGTAAAAATTTAATTCATTAAAGTATCAATTTAATTCACATAACAACTATCAACAGATTTTGTTAACATATAAGATATTTTAAATCAGATCCCCTCAGCATTAATCTAATCTTTAAGTATGTTTAGCTTTAAAACTCTTTGACCTCAGTAAATACATAATTAGAAGAATAAAAATTAAAGCAACAGAATTTCAAAGAATTACTGAAAAGAAATTTAGTTAGTTTAGTCAGAATATATATATATATATATATATATATATATTTATATATATATTTATATATATATATATATATATATATAAAATCAATAATAGCTTTCAAATAAAGTGAGATTTCTGAATCCTTTTTCTTAATTAAAATTGAATATGAAATAAAACAAAACGTTATACTAACGTTATACTAATTATACTCATGTATCAAACAATTAATTGTAGGGCTAGAATTTGACTCCTCTCAAGGAGTATTAAATAAAGTATTTTTAAATGCAATGTAAAATTTCAAATAAAATTTTTAAATAATCAGACCTTATTTTTCCACAATAGTCTTGATATCAATAAAAAATTTCAACACTACCAGAAACCCTTTTAATACATTATTTTTAATTGTTGTACAAGAAACAAATCCTCCCCCCCCCTCATTCTGTTGAAATTTAAAGGTTTTAATAAATGGCTATTAGCAATTTAATTACTAAATCCAAGTCAAATATATCAATTCAAAATTTTTCTTAAAACAGTGAAAAATAAAATTTTTGAAAATTAAAATTAAGTTTTAAAGGTGACTAGGTCAAGTAAATCGATGGCCAAAATAAACTAGAAGTTCAATGTTCTTCAAAATAAATCGTTACAAATCATAAATATTTAAGTCAATTATAAATCTTAAAATAAGAAAAAATCGAGGAAAACAACAAACATTGTAGCAAACTTGTTAATAATTTGACAAATTAAAAGAAATAAGTTTTTATAATTATATTTGTTTTTCATAAGTCAAAATATCCAACAAATATGTTAACTTTTAAATGAATAAATCCTAGAAGTTGTTAAATAACTTTGAATAGGTTTCAGATTTATGAAAATATGAAGCAGCAATTCTTAAAAATTATTATTAAAACAAATGAAATAGAATAATTATTTTACTTCTAAAAAAAAGGGAAAGAATTATATTTTCCTTAATTAAAAAAATTATTTTAATATTAAACGAGCATAGTTATGAAACAATAAATTTAAAATACATAGTAAATATAGCTATTTTCATAAAACATTAGTAAAGAGAGAAAAAAAATTCTGCTGCATGTTTTTAAAATTTTTATATGAAAACAAATGTGTTTAATTTTGTATTATGAACTGTATAATTAAGTACATCTTTGTAATACAGCATCTGAATTCGAAAAATAATTAATTTCATTTGAATATTCAAGTCCAATTAGTTTTTTTTGGTTAAGATGAATTTAAATTTAGTTGAAATCTTCAGTAAAATATATGAAAGAAAGAAGTCAACAAGCAATAATATAATAAACAACAAAATATTGAATAAAAAAAACAATACAACAATTTTCTTTAAATCTGTTTCAAAGTTTCCACAATGTGATGATTTATGCCTACTTTCATTCAAACCCTTCATAACATTTTGATTACAAATAAATAATGAAGCATGAGATGATTTTTTTTACAGAGAGGTAGATGATGCAAATTATAATTTTATACAATAAAACTAAACTTTCATATAAAATTAGATGTTCAAAATGAAATGAAAATATTTTAAGTAATTACTTAAAAAAATAAGATTTTAACAAGAAGTATTTTATCAAGAACTTGAAGAATTTCTGGATAAATTTAAAACATTTTCATTTGAGTTATCATCAGATTTATTTTCTGATTTAGGTGAATGTATGGCAAGCTGTTGTGGAATTTTAGCTTCATTCGTTGATAGCAAAGAATGCAAAGTTTCAGGATATTTTACACTTTCATATACATGATTATTTTTGTCCATTTGTGTAGGTACAGCACATGTCAGATAATGTCTTGCACATTCATACTTTTCTTTAAAAGTCTTACCACATTTATTGCATATGTTTTGGAGAACTGTGTCTAAATGTTCACTAACACACAGTGGTTTGCTTTCCCCCTTATTTAAAGTTTTTTTACTCACAGGATTTGTATTTCCCTGCCATGGCAATACATGGTGTTGATCATCATATAGAGATGAGCAGTTTGTTTTGACATTGTCTGGTTTACTAAAGGTAACTGGAAATATATTTTTGGAATCTGATGATGGTTTGATGATATTTGTCATAACACAACCAATATTCCCCATAGTACTATTTTTGAAATAGTTAAGATGAGCAGTTTCTCCTTCAATGGATTTTTCATTATTGAAAAATCTAGAAGCTTCTGGACTTTTAGGGTTGCTATTACAGACATACAAATTGTCATTCTGAGAGGATGAATTACTAGGAAAATTTAATAGGTCATTATTAAGGAATATATTGTCATCATTACCACTATTACTATCAGATATTTTAAGAAGGTCAGAAAAATCTATTTCTTTTTGCACAGTATTCTGAATGATATCAGAAGTCCTTCCTAGCTTCCCTTCAGACATTTCAGACCCAAACTGATTTATATCGAATTTTAGAAGTGTGTTAGTATTTTTATTCTGCTTTTGTTGAGATTCCAACTTTGAATAAAAATTTGGAACCTTATTCACTGATGATTCCCCCATTTCAGGAGAAAAATTTAAAGGATTAATCTCTTGAGTATGTTTTGCTGGAGATTCTAAATTTCTATGTTTATCAGGCTTTTCTACTTCTAACACAGTAGGTGTTTGATTTGAAACAGAAGAATTCATATTATAATTAAAAGTACCATTTTTAAGTAGACGACGCAGTTGTACACAATCCATATTTGTGCTGGATTTTACCACAGATTGAGATTTTGCAAGTTTTTCCGAGATCATTGGATAGCTCTGTTTTTTAAAATTCTCTAAGAGATAACGAAGCTGGGAAAAATTAGTAAAATCTCCACTGTTTTTATTAAGTGAGTGTTTAGAATCAGCATTTTCTTCAGAATTATGAGTAACATCTTCGATGAAGATAGAAGGATTTTCAGACTTTTCTTTAATATTCTCACAATTTATTTCATTCAAATCATTTATTGTACAATTAGATGCTGATTCATCAAGATCCCCAATACTGTGATGAGAGTTATTACAGGAACTTTCATTGATATCAGCAATAGAATTATTAGAGTTTCTATTATATTCAGTCTCATCAATACTGAAACTTTTAGATTTTGCATTGATTATAGAAGATTGAATAAAAGAATTGCATTCATCCTGAACAGCATAATTTGTCACTTTATCCTCCTCTGGAACCTGAACATCATTCTCATTTAAGGACTTTTCTTCAAAGTGAAAATCTGATGATGGTAAATTAATTTCCTCCTCTGAACTATTAAAGCTTAATGACTTACTATCTTTTAGAGGTGGTAACTCACTATTTGAAATTTCATCAATCACCTCAGAGGATTCAACATCTGAAATACTTTTTGGTATTTTTACTGATTCTTGATCTTGCCCTACAATATAAGGTAAAACCAGATCAATATTATTTGTATTTTTGTTAATAACAAATGAACCAATTTTGTGCATATGTGAAAACATGTGGTCAATCATATCTTGTTTTGGCCCACTCCTTTCACAAATTGTACATTTGAACCATTCAATAAGAATATGATCTACTTTTTCATGTGATTTATGACAAGCTTCATCAAGAAATTCTTCTGAACACAATTTACATGCCATTTTTTGAGCATCAACAACTGAAATAAAATCAGTATTAACTTCAATTAAATCTTCCTTTTCTAAAATATGTTCATTGTTTGTCGATATGCCTGCTACAGATTGTGTTACAAGATTTATATTTTGTGGTGATATTAAATTATTTGATATATCCAAATTAGAACTATGATCACTGTTTTCTATATCCTCATCTATATCCAAATGTTTTTCTTCAAGATTATTTACAACAACATTCTTTGAGAATGTTTCTGTATTACCTGTATTTTGCTTTTGGTGATAATCTTTCATATGTTTTTCAATTTCTAATATTGTTCCAAATGATTGTAAGCAAATGCCACATTTTTTTATCATAAGTGATGAAGAGTTTGCAGGTTTGGAAATATCATTATCCATTACACAAGACTTTAATTCTAATTTTTTGCTTACAACAACAGTTTTGTTATTTAACTCTTTTTTAATTTTATTTGGTTCAATTAGACCTTTTGAAAATTCAGGTTTCACAGGTAGAAAAGCATTTTCTTTGTGGTTGGCTAAAACATGTTCCTTCAATACAGATGGGTCTGCAAAATACAATCTACAATAATAACAACAAAAAACATTTTTTGAACCTTTACTATGAACGTTTACCTCATGACGTGTATAAACATCTTTACGGAAGAAAAATTTACCACAATATTTACATGAGAAATAAGGGTTTCCAGAATGCATTCGTTTGTGTCTCAGTAACGTAGATTTACTGCAAAATGTTAAATCACAATAAATACATTTAAAATTATCTTTACCTAACTTAGATTGCCGACCTTTTCTACCAGGAACATTTTTCAATATTTTCTTTTTATACTTTTTCACTTTAGGTCGCTCTTCTAAAAGTTTAGAATTTTCTTCTGATGCACTACTCTTCCTTTTCACCAAACGTGTACTGCGCCGAGTTGAATGTGAATCAGTATCGCTACCAGCTTTTGTCACATCGGAATCTCTACCAGACTTATCAGGGGATTGTAGACAAATCTTACGATGCTCTTTTAACATGTCAGAACGAAAAATGTTTCCACATTTTGAACATAAAGTAGATACGCTTTCATTCAGAGTGTTTGTTGCTTCCTCGTTACAAATTTGTTTATGTTTTTTATAATTATCATGAT
Organism: Argiope argentata; assembly: GCA_026289955.1. NCBI lineage: Eukaryota > Metazoa > Arthropoda > Arachnida > Araneae > Araneidae > Argiope > Argiope argentata. The sequence goes on from JAOUZG010001220.1 coordinate 217,056, forward strand.
TGTCAAACATGTCACCACAAAGAGAACACATTAAACTTCTTTCTACTCTCTTTCTTATTATAGTCTTCTTTTTTGTTATAGATTTTGAGAATTGATCCTTTTTCTCGGATATTTTACACGTATGATTATCATATTCCTGCTTATTGTTGAACACAGATTCAGATTTTGAGCAACTTTTTAAGGTTACTTTGTACTTAGCACCTTTGCAAAATTTGATATGCTGGTTCAACTCTTTTCTGTGAGCAAATTCATTCGAACATTTCTTACACTTAAAAGTAATACTTTCTTTTTTATTTTTGGGCCTTTTTTTGCAAATTTCTTGATGTTTCAACAGGAGCTTTCTGGTAGGTCCTTTGAAATTACAATGCATACATAAATGAGGTTCCACTGAATGGCTCATAACATGAAGTCGATATTCATCAATTGATGTTGACAGATGACCACAATAATTACATTCATACTCACTCTTCAGTTCACTCATTATACACTGATGGGAAGCTAATTTTTCAGTTGAAAGAAATGTAATTTTGCAAAGATGGCACTGTATATTTGTTTTTGGAGGTAACGAATGCAATTTTTCAAGCTTTACAGCACCTTCTTCTTTCACCAATTTTTCATTTTTGCTTTTCTTTCTTGAATGCTTTACACAGTGTGCCATTAAAGAAGAAAAAGCCCCAGCTTCAATACCACAAACATAGCATTTGAAAGGTGGGTTATTACCATGAGTAGGAACATGACAACGTAATTGTTCTTCTGATTGGAATTTTCGACAACAGTATTTGCAAATGAAACTGGATAGACCTTTTTCTTCTTTTGAAAACTTTAATCTAATGCTTTTTTCTTCCAAAAAAGTTCTATCCACCAATGATGTGTCTGAATGTCCAGAATCTAAAAGAGACTTTTTAGATTTTTTCTTCTCTTTATCAGATGGTTCTTTTTCTTCTTTTCTTTTCCCCAGCTTTTTAACTGTTTGTTTTGGAGAAAAGTCTGATTTACTAATAGATTTAGAAGGAGAAAGATGCTTTGCTTCATGAATTATTTGATTTTTTTCCGCTTTTACAACCATTCCAATTAAGTTATCTCTTCCATCCTGAGATTTAATAGGAGACTTTTTAACTGACTTTAACTCATATTTTTTTGCAGAAATATTTTTCAATGAATGCATTTCGTATTCATTTGACTCTTAAATATAAAACTCACACAATTCCATTAAAGCTAACCTCTTACACAGTACATAGAATATTAATTTATTCACTTCTTAAAAATAAAAAGTAGCACATCTTTAGTATATATATACACACAGAGAGATATATGTATGCAATCAACGCATGGACATGTTGCAATTTATTCAGTAGAGATCAATTGATCACATATCAATTTAAATGCACACTATACGATATATGAAAATGATGTATTAATTGTTTTTAAGTAAAGAATTCAATATCTCTGTAGTTATTTTTATCATGTTTACAATTACAAAAAATATATGTTTACTTGAATATACATTATGTATTATTCATTAAATTTCCCAAGCACAATGATAAATAAATTCCTAGTAAACTCCATTATTTAAATCAAATTGTCTCACATATTCCCAGCAAACAGTCTTTTTTTAAAATCTCGCAGGAAAAATTCTCGTTAGTAACTTTGCGACATTATGAGACGCTATCTAATTCGTCCAAATAATTGTATTATATGCATTGTTTTACTACTTTTAATGATGCATACAGGCAATAAAATCCTCAGAAAAGTTCATGGCATAAGTTTGGTAAATTAACTCAGAACACCAGATAGTCAATTTTCATTTGTAATTTTTTTTAAAAAATGAAAACATGAGTGTTTATAGATAGGAGTAATTTACTAACATCAAACATGTAAACACAGGACAAATCTTAACCAGAATTTTGTGACAGCATACGGGTATGGGCAAGATTGAATTAAATTTTAATTCAAACAAAGATAATAAATTTTTCAAAGTTTCCTTAGCATTCACAATTCTGTAAATGATACAAATATTATAAACTAAATTCATTTCCTATAACAAATGCACTATATCATTTAAATAAGAATATTTAAATGGAAATATTCTTTATGAATCAATTCGATATTTTTCCTCTTTGAGTGGCAACATTTTAAATAGGTTTTGGTTTGTAATTCGCGGCCTAGAAAGTGCATTTCAAATGGAGTAAGTGCCTTCGTTTGTAGAAACCCTTAATGACGCATTTCATTTAATAAAATAGTAATTATTGTTAATTGAATGTGCAAAAGAAATCATATTCGTTGATTAGTAGAAGAAAATGAGTTTGGTGTGGCCAAAAATTGTTTTATTTGGTGATTCTCAAGTGCAGGTTTGTTTCATTTCTGCTGTAGCTAAGTTCTATATTTCATCCCTGCATTAAGATTTTCGTTAATAGAAAGCAAAGTTTACAGATATCTATTGGTATTGTGCAAAACGTAAGAAATATACTGAGCTTCGATTTCAGATTAAATCGTTCATCCCAAATGAAGTTTTTAATTTGATACTTTTCCACATTTGTAATGATTTACTTATTGTCATTTTTTACTGAGTTTTCTAGTTTGATTTGTGTTCAAATAGTTTTATAAATTGTAATTTCTACCATGAATTTTTGAAAGCTATCCATGAATTATTGGAAAAATTAAGTGAGGAAGATAATTCTACTTCTGAGAATGAATTGGAAGATGAAGAATCTATTGAAGTTCTTCTTGCACCATGAATGCAGGAGCGTCTCAACGTATCAACTTTATGAAAGACAATTTTGTTAATTTTGCCCGTATAATTTGTGCAGAATTATGCACAATTTTTGTTTTTTATGTTAAAGAGCAATTTGCAGAGAATATCACCCATATATGTGTAAAGATAGCTTCAAAAATAAGTAAATAATATTTTCATCCTACTTGACAATTAGCTTTAAGAATTGATTTTAAATACACTTCATCTGAGAGATAAATGGTTATCATTCTTGTTAGGTTTTTTTTAAAGGTTACCTTTCTAGGGTTAAACATTTTTTTTTTTTTTTTTTTTGTATTTTGAACCTCAAGGGTAGTTCATCCAATATTTTAGGAAAAACTTGTTTTTTAATGGTATGGTGTTTAAAACAGAGTGCTGCAAACAATCATATATAAAGCGTGCTGTCAGATCATAATGAAATAAATTTCCTCTGAAATGTGCGTATGTAATTGGTAGACAATATTTGCAGCCTTGTTGATAAGAGGCTGAAACAAGGGAAGGGATGTTGATAATATGACTTTATTGAAAAACTAGCTTTTACCCACGACTTCATGCACATTTCCAATCATGAGAACTGACAGTCTGAAATGCTATAAAAACCATATGCATGCAAAAATTTTCAATGTCCATTGGAACAACGCAAAGACGTGAATTTTAAGCACCAGTTGGGGTAACACAATGTGGATTAGAAATTAAACAGAGTAATTTTAATTACTCTGTTTTATTTTTATTCAAAAGCACTTCTGAAGGAATTGAAAGATTTATTACTTAACAATGTTAAATTTTAAATATATTATACACTACGAAAATAAACAGAATCTTTTGAAATAACTGGTTGAAAACATGATACGTCTAACCTCTTAAGCATGGGGAAAATACTACTTAAAAACTATGTACTTAAAACTATAAAGGTATGTTTCCGTTTGCCTGGAGCAAACAAACAACCGCCAGAGAAATTTGAGAAAATCTGTCAGAATTCTACATAATTTGTTAATGGAAATATACCACTATAAGCATACATGAAAAATATATTGTTACCACAAATACAATTTAACCACAAAAACACATAATGGAACAGCTTTAATATACAGTCATTTTCACCAAAAAAATGTCACTAAGTTTTAGTGAAATGGCCGAATGTAGCATGAACGTCAACAATAGCATTTCCAATCATAAAGTTTTGATGAACGTTGGAAGTAAATTAATGGAAAAATCAATAAATAAATGGAATTAATGGAAAAATCAATAAATGCAGTAAAATGGAATGCACCCAAAAAATTTAATTGAAAATAATGAAAGTAGATAAAAGGAATCCATACAGCTTGAAAAAAAATCAAGAGAAATGAATAGAAAAGATTGAATTATATTAACACAAGAACAGCGTAAAAAAACAAACATGAATACACCTGTTCTTAATAGATTCACTACTATAGACTTGTGCTTTTCTTAAGTAGAAATTGGAAACAATAAATACACTTACTGGATTCAACTAATATTTCTTATGAGCAGGAAACGATTTAAGAAATTTTATTCAAAAACAGCTAAAATAAAAACAGCTAATATTTCTTATGAGCAGGAAACGATTTAAGAAATTTTATTCAAAAACAGCTGAAATTTTCATTGATGAAACGCTGAGAAATCCACGAAAGAACAAATCAATCCCAAAGAATTCCATTGGAATGGTAAGTTAGTGTTAAAATGAAAAACAGTTAAATAAAAACAAATGATTTAAAAAGCTCAAACAGATGTTTTCTGATTTTTTAAAAAATTTTTTTGTTCTGATGAAAAAGGCTTTCTGTCAGGAAATCCTATTTATAATAGATGACTACCAGAAATAGAAAAAATTTAAACAAACTATTCAAAAAGCGCGGGCAGATGTTTTCAGTTTCTTTTTAAAAAAATTTTTAGAGGAAAAGTTAGTTTTTAATTAATAAAAAATTAACCAGAATAAAAATTAGCCTATGTTCTTCTGTAGACTATAATCTATCTCTGTGCAAAATTTCATCCAATTTCCTTCAGCTGTTCTGGTGTGATTGGCTTACATCATCCATCCAAACTTTCACATTTATGATAGTAGTAGGGATAATATTAAATCATAGATGTTCCATATATATCCTTCCATTCACTGCAATGCAAGCTTCACAAAGTGAATGCTTTGATTCACAAATTCATTTAAAGTGGTTGTGTTTCAGACATGATCTGCTTTTTGGAATGGGTGAGAATTGAAACTAGATGTAGAACTACAGTTCTCATGAGCTATTCCACAACTGAAAATATTTTATGGTGCTTTTGTTAATCCAGGGAGAAACGGATTTTGAAAAAGGTTTGCTTTCAGTAAATTGGGATTATTTGATTTATTAAATTATAAAATATAAAATAATTTTAAATTTTTGAAAAATAACAAACTTTTTTTTTTTTGCAAAACATGGTCTTTGATTAGGTTGATTCCTTCATGGCCTCTGATTAGGTCAAAGTATTGCTTACATATAAGATTTTTCCATAATTTTCCTTTTTTTATTTTTGTAAATGTATATGCACTATTTTTCTCCCCGTATAATATTTTTTTGTTATGATTGCTTTTTGTGTTATGCATTTTACTATGTATTTATTTGTATTTGTAATTTTCTGACCATTTCAAATTATGAAAAGATTGTTATTTTTCAAATGTGGGCGCCAGTGAAATATCTCCCTAAAATTTGTGGAATTCTGCTTTATTTGCTATTTTTTTTACTTTAAAATTGCTGTAAGAAATTTGGCAGAATACTACATTATTTTGCAATTTTTCACTGATGCCCAACTAACAGAAAAGTATCAAAAGATTTTTTTAAACTCTTGATCTGAGTGACATTTACTGTTTACTTCGCACTTTTACTAATAAATAAGTTGATATAAACTATTTATGTCATTATAGACATGTTCCATCTATACAGGGAGTTAATAAACTGTTACAATATGGCATTTCATTAGTATTTTGTAAATTAATTTATTATTTCTTTGATGAGATTTGAAATTATTATCATTTCATATGAAATTTAAAGATTTCAGATAATTTCTTATATAATAATACCTAACTGATTAAACTGCAAGCACATTTTGCATTAAAACATGAATTTTGAATTTTGAAAATTGATTTTTATAAGATTATTTGTTTTTATTCATTAATTTATTCTTGCTAGCGTGCATTTGATCCAGCTATTGGACCATGGGGTGCCTTATTAGCAAATAGGTTTCAAAGGTAAATTTTTTTTAGCTGCTGGTTATTTTAAATACATTTTGTAAACATTTTTTTGGTAAATTGTTTTAAAATTTAAAAATATTTTGCTTGTTCAGATTCATATCTGGAATTAAATTTTGTTCATTTATATCATATCTGCTTAAATTGTGAGACATTTTCATTTAGATATCTTATTTGTATTTGCATGTTTCACTATATTTTAAGGAAGATTATGATAAAGCTGTGTGTTCTGTCTGTATCAGACTGTAATTTTTAATAGTTTTTTTCTATATTGTAAATTTAAAATGCTAATGAATTACCTTATAAGATTACAATTCATTAGCTTCATTAAGTTAGTCTGTGTGATAAAATGTAAAAACTGTGTATGTATTTTTTTAATTTAAAAAAAAAGGATTTGTCTACATATTTGAATGATATAGCTTTAATGATATTTAAAAAGGCTAACTGAAAAACTAATAATGCTGTAATTAATATCATTACTGAATTTGTTCTTTTTTTTTGTTACTGTTTCACTTTTTTAAAAAATTAGCTTTAATTTTTGCCTTATTATTATGATAATTGTAATGCAGAAAGGTTTAATTTGAATTTTTGTATCCTTTATTATATTGTATTAACAGTTTCTGTTTGTTTTAATATCTTTATTATCATATATGCGGGGGCATTTTCACTCAATTATCTAAATTTTTCTAATCATGTTATAGTCAATGACAGCTGTGATTATTGAATGGTTTGTTTATTATTTAAGAAATTGTGAGCTATTCAGTGTGTGTGTGTGTATATATATATATATATTCAAACAATGAATTGTTCAAAATCAGTATTTAATACAAACTGTTCGGATAAAAATATGAATCTAAATCTTACTGAATGGGTTAGAGAATGCATAATGCTCAGTTAAAAAAATTATTATTAATATTAGACTAAAAGCAATACAGTTGACTTGTCAATTCCAAAAATGTTAAATAAAGCGGAAATAATAAAAATAAGCTGACTTTTAACTTTTTAAAGTCCAAGAACAATAATTTATAACTGAGTTTTTATGGAAATTAAAGCTTATTTTTTCGTTTTCATTCATTAATGCATTCAGTGATGTATCAGAAATATTTTCACATATGTTCGCTGATTTTGAAATAACGAAACAATCTACATTTGGTCGTACAAAAATGTTACATGCTATTTGTTACAAATTTCTTCTAATTTTTTTCAACAATATGTTAAGAAATTTTTAAGGAATAACAAATTTGTAATATTCTTTGATGAAGCAACTTTTTAAATGTAAGACTACTAAAAAATATTGGTATTGTACAGTGATTACGAATTACTTGATTAGTAGAAAGATTACTAAAGCTAACAATTTAACAGTGTTTAATATTTATGAAGAGTTCTGTGAAAAAAATATTTGGATCAAATGGAAAACATCATGCTGGTTGAAAAGCTGCATCTTGTTAAAATTAGTCTGTATTAAAGCACAAAGGCATTATCATGTGAAAACAACAACAACAATGAGTGGTTCATTTACTTCTACTTCTGTATTCCAAGGCACAAATTTCCTCAACAAATTCAGAATGTGCAAAGATTCAATTTGAAATTTTTTCGAAAGTTCACACAAATTAAAGTTTGATTCATTTAAGGGGTAAAATTGCTTCTAGATTATTTCTAATCTAATATTTTAACATCCAAAATATTTCTTGATTTTGGAGAAGTTGTAAAAATAATTTTTGTATTATCATGTTGCTGTGGAAAGGGAATTTAATATCAACAATGATATGCTGAAAATCTGAAAGATTCTTTAATTAGTCCAAAAATTGTGTTTAATAATATAACTTTTATGATGTTTTAAATGCTCTAAGTGTACAAAGTATTATGAAGCTTAAGATAAGCAAACAAGGGTTCAAAGAAAAGAATAGGGGCTCAACAAATGAAAATCAGCATTACAAGTAAAAACATTGTGAAAAAGAACCCTGCAGAGATAAGAAATAAAAATTATTGGTCCCCTTCCCCCCTTTTTTGTTAATTAATTCTTAAATTGTTTGTATTTTATTTACCTCGGTTCTAAATTTTTCATGACTTCCAATTAAAGAGTTATAGAAGTCATCAATAACTCTTCTTAACATGTTAATTTATTTTCTAAATGCTATATATATATATATATATATATATATATATATAAGCTTTCTTTTAATTTACTATCATTTCTAGAAATGCTAAATTATTGCTGGCTTTCCTCCTAACTAAAGCTAGAGTTTTGTTATTCCATTCTTCTAATATGAGTGTTGTTCATGCATTTCCTCTTAAATTGCATATACTCAAAGAAAAAACTTTATATATATATATATATTGCGGAATGTGTCAGCTGTTATTTGAAAAAGTGTTTTTTAAGAGCTGCTTTGAATTAATTTTTTTTGCTTGGTCAAAAAAAAAAAAAAAAACAGTGTATATATTTTTAATTCTATTCATTCTTTTCTTTCTTACAGAGTTGCAGATGTTATAGCCAGAGGATTTTCTGGCTACACCTCTAGATCTGGCCGTATTATTCTTTCTCATATCTTCTTCCCAGAAAACATATCAGATGTGGGAGCATTTGTGATATTTTTTGGTACTAATGATTCATCTGGAAAATTTGATGCTCCACAATACCATGTATCAGTTGAAGAATATTCTGAAAATTTAGAAGAAATGATAAAATATCTTCAGGTAAATGTAAATTTTGTAAATTTTTATGTGCAAAGAAAGACATGAATTTGTACTGGATGAATGCAGATTATCAGTTATTTTCAATATACTACAATACTGACCTACAAATAAATTATGGATAATTAGTTTACAAATCTTGTTAATTTGCTTTGTTATGAGAAAACTATCGCTTCAAATGCACATTACTATATTCTTTCCTGTTGATATCTTCAAATGTTTTTTACAGCAGTTAGTCATTCATTTATATATCATTATACTTTTTTTCCATAATCATATACTGAATCTGGATAAATGATTATAGAAATAAATTAATTATGAATATTATTAAAAAAAGATCTTGCACAAAAACAATTAGTATTAGAAATAAAAAGGATTATTTCATTCTTTAAATCTTCAAATTGCATTTTTAATGACTTATTAAATATGCTGTAATATGATATGCTCATATCTTTAGAAAAATTCCTAACATTTAATTTTTTAAAAAATTAGATCCAAAAAAATTGTCTTAATTTTTGAAGTTATTCTATTTGTGAACAAAAATATTTTTATTGTAATTATTTAATTATTTTCAATCTGTAATTTTCTGATTTTTGATGCATGGTAGAATATTTTAAAGACAAAAAAAATAAAATTACTTTCTATCACAATTTTTTTTTTTAATTTCCAGAATGGTTTTTAAGGATTCCTCATAATCTTTTAACCACATTTGTTATATTTTCTGAAATTTTTGACTCATGCAATGTATCCTTGAATTGGATACTAAAAAATGTTTTGATTTATAATGCAACTATATTTGATAAAGTGAAACATAATTTGAAGTGAAATTTTAGACTGTGATATTATTAGAAAATTTATTATCATGTGAGAACATGATGTTTTGATGTCTCTGAAATTTATGGACAAAAATATTTTTATCTGCTTTTACCAGTATTGCATTATTATGCATGTTTCTTTGACAGCAGATGCATTTTTTAAAGATTAAGAAGGAAAACTGTTTTTTCATCTTAAAATCGATTGAGCTCCAAAACTTTGTTTGCCAGCCAGAAAAATTGAAAATAAAAAAAAATATTATTAATTATTTAAAAAATTATCAATATACATAGAGGGGGGAGGATTGAGACCTATAGAGAAATCTCTCAACTGTTCCAAACTTGTTTAAATTGGTTATTAACTTAAATTAATTAAGATAAATAATGACTTAAAAATATTGTTCTCACATAATGAAATTTACAATCAAAGATTCTTTTATTTTTATTATTATTATTATTTATTAGCTATTGGTTTGAAAAAGGTGGTTGAACCTCCCTTGATAGTGTGGATGTATCATTATCATCGTAGATATCATTCAGATTGTTTTAGTAATTATATTTCATTGTAATTTCTATTGTATTATTCTATTTCATAATGTTATCTCGTTTGCATATATCGGGTATCAAACAATTTATCATTTTTATCAGGGTAACTATCTGACTGGGAATTGCCAGGGAATTTCAAGAAGTGAAGAGAAATTATGAAAAAATTAGGGAAATTTATTAAAAAATTGCATTTTTTTATGAATGAGTAATTTATATTGAAAATAAAATTCGAAGATATTTTTTTATATGTAGATTGAAACATCATTATCAGTGAATGAAAACCAGATGTTTACTGATTGCCTAAAGCAGACAGTGATAAAGGTTAACCTCTATATCAAATTTATTGTATATATGTATAAATACATAATATTTTTGCTAAAAGTTTTTGATTGCTTTTTCTTAGAGAAAGAAGTTATTGACATAGTCAGCGAAAATAGTTTTCCGTACTGTGAAAAAAGGTTGCCTAACTACAGGCTTCTACTTCTGTTGCGATTTTAATCTTTAATGTGTCTCTTGTATTTAAAAAGATATATTTGCGTCTATTCTCTACCTTCAGCCCATTTTATTCCTTCAAACATTAAATCAATCATATGTGTTATGAGAGCAAAAGGGTGAATTTTGGGTATTAATTTTCAACACTAATTGTAAGATATTGACACGTTATTATAATTTCCAAACAATTTATTTTATGTAAATGAATATTTTCCATTATTTATTTTTTCTTGTATAACTTTTTGTAGAATTATGAAGTATTGGACATTATTACTATTATTTCCATAAAACATTTATTTTTGTTTTTTTAGCATTATGAACACAGATTATTGAATTCTTCATATGTGTGATTGCTAATGACAACAGGAAATGGACTTTCTTGCTAATATTTCTTTAATTTTTGTTTAAAATTTTCCTTATGTTTATCAAAATGCTCTCTATATTTTTTTAAAAAAATATTAAATATGAGAAATTAATTTGTTTAATACATTGTAAGTACATCTCTCATACTTTTTCAAAACAATTTTTAAATGAAGGGGTGCATTATTTTTCCCCCTCTGTTATTCCCATTTGAGGCAAATAAAAATGCTTTCCACACACATGCAGGCACAAACATGACACATACACAAAACCATTACAAACTTTATACATGTTATCTTTTTTGAAATTTATATCTTTAAAATATTTTTCTTTTTATGCAATAAAGGGAAAAAAATGATGAAGACCAATTTTCTTTCTTTTTTCTCTATTTTATTTGTAAAGTAATAAGCTATCCTGTAAACGATATATATTTTTAATTTTTAAATCATTGTTATTGTTGAGGAGTTAAATGTCAATTTGATTTTATTAAAGAATTTCTCTTATTTTGATGAATTGATTTCGTTCTTTATTCGTAAATGATTTTTTAATTAGTAAAATTATTCTTTAGTTCTGATTGACTTGTTGGTAAACAGTACAAATAGGGGAAACCCTATTGGAAAGAAACAAATCACAGCACCAATATTTATATATTTCTTTATATACTCTTTATATTATACATATCTATTTAGGAAAAATTTGCTCTATTGCAGATAACAAAAGTTCAATTTTTATCAGCAGTTGAACTATTAATGGCTAATGAATGGTGAATGATAAGAAAGAAAGAAATCATACTGCATATTATTAGCAGAAAATTATTCAAATGACTACATTAACAAACATAAGTTGAAATAAGTCTGAATTTTATGTTTCTGCTCTAGAATTTTATCGAATTAGATATTTTATTAATTTCATATTACTTGCATAATTCTTTTGCAAAACTTTTATGAAAAAAATATTTTCAGTAAATATTTCTTTCAAATAATACTGCTACAAGTTAATTATTGAATCAAAAGCAATCTAAGTCTCTCTATTTTTGTTTTAAAATGGCTTTTCCAGAATTGAAAAAATATTTCCTATTTAATCTCTACCTAAAAATGCTTAATCTTTTTTCCAGAAAATATTTTAATGGATTGTTTGATTTTTTTAAAAGGCTTGAAGGAATATATAGACTTGTTATATTGAAATTAGCCATGGATAATGATTTTAAATCCACCTGTTTGGCTGATTTCTCAAGGTCCCACAATAAAGAGAATGTAGGACATTTTTATCTTCTAAGTATTAGAAAATTGTCAGCTCCAACAAATGAAAGGAGGTTATCTTAATAAAGATTCTGCAGGAAGATTTTATTATTATTATTATTATTTAATTTGCTGCTTATTTGAATTTTCTATCTCCACACACACAAATCAATCCAGTTTTGATTAGTCAGATGGTTGTTCTTTTTCTATGAGATTTCTTAATTGCAGTCAATGAAAATGTTCAAGGCTTCTGTAATTGTGTTAAAGAATAGAATGTATTTCTCCAGCATAAACATTAAATCTGTGGAAAGCAACTTGATTGAGTTTAGTCTACCATATTTGAGTTTGTTGAATGGTTTGTTTGTTATTTGAAAAACTGTCAGCTTATTCAAAGGAGATAAGAGATTTTTTTTAAAACAATGAGCAGGTTAAAATTTGTATTTAATATGAAATGGATGGATAAAAGAGAATTTGAGAAATTCCACTAAGTCCATTTATTTTGTACTGTTTGCTTTGTAAAAATAATAACCTAAGTAATATACAGAGTTGGTCTTTATGAAAGGGCCTGGGTGAAGAACCAATTGGGGCTCTATATTTTTTTTGAATTTTTTAAATTAGTTTTAATTTGCTGAAAGAGTGCTCAGCATTTATTATACTAACTGGCAAAGTTTAAACACAGTTTAGAAATAAATCATAATAATTATTAATTAATAAATAATTCAATATGTGTAGAGTATTATTTATATGCTTTTCATTCAAATTCAAATCCCTTAGCAAAGCAATGATTTGATTTGGTTTTCATTTACGTCATTATTATAAACATTACAAAGTTTTGGGAAAATTTATCAAATTCATATCTTTCTAAGGTTTTTATATCAAGGACTAATTTGAAATATTTTTAAATTTATTTTCTCTCTGTACAATAAGAGTGTCAGTTACAGAGTTAAAAAAATAACGTCGAGATTCCTAAATTGGTTTTCTTATAATTTCGTCTT
>JAOUZG010001220.1:235626-257463 GCA_026289955.1 Argiope argentata
AGGTAATTGAGTTTGCTGTTTTAAAGCAATATTACAAAGTGATGTTTATATAATTATATACATGTATTCTTTAAATCTTTTTCACTTTGTTGGAGAGGGAAATTTATGTATAATCTTGTTTTCTACTTCATATAATAAGAAAAGTTAACTGATATGAAAAGCAGATTTTTTTTTTTTTCATTTTACTATATAAAACAGTTATATGGATGACAAATTAATAAAAACTAAGATATTTAATGTATAAATATAAAAATTTAGCAAAATTTTACATATTAATAATAATTATTATTATATGATTTAAAATCATGTGTTGAAACTTTTATTTAAGAAACCTTGTTTAGTAGGATAGGGGCATAAATTTCCTTTTCTACTATTTTGCATATTTTATGAAATATTATTCTTTATCTTGTCATCTCTCTATATTTGTTTATTTTACAAATAATGTCACAAAAATAGAATTATCAATAATGTTATATATTTTTTGACATTTTAATTTTTTAAAAAGTTAAATTCAAATGAAATATTTTTTTTATAGCAAAAGAGATATTGAAGGTCTCTATTTGCCATGTAATGTATCAGTTATATTTCAGATTTGATGGAAATTAAATGTATAAAGCTAAGATCAATCAGATAAATTATGTTCCATTGCATAAAGTTATTTTTCACAAATTAAAAGTAATGATTGAAAAATATTACAAGCATTTGTGATATAGGTTGATGTAGCAAATTTAATATTAAATCAAAGAAATATCCCCCAACCAAAAGAGAAAGGAAAAGTTCTGTTATTTGAAAGATCATAAACAATTTTTAGTATAACAAACCCTACATATATATTTAAAATGAGAAAGTTTTTTCCTCAAGATAAAAATATAGCTAGTTTTACTAGTAACTCTAACATATGTTGAGCTTTAAATAACATTATGTTATTTTGTTTAAAAAAATACATATTATAATAGGTATTTCTATACAATTATTAACTTCTTGTAATTCCTGGTGAAATAAAATGGCATATCCTAAATTGAACATTATCTTGAATTCAAATTTCTTGACAATACATTTCATTGTAAATGAAAAATTGCAATCAATTCCAGTTACATTTTAATTTTTAAATTAGTAATATTAATGGGGTTTTTTTTAAAAAAAATTCTTTCAATAAGTTTATTATATGCATAAAAACTGGAAAACTTAAGAGGACTGTCCTACTAATATTAATATTGTTTTAAATGTAGATGACTATAAAAAATGCTATTGTAACCTCATTTTTAAGCAAACCAATGAATTCCTTCAAATCTATAAAAAAGTTTGAGCATTAGAGACTTTTTAAGTGCTAAATTGAAAGTCTTTTTTTAAAAAAATTGTTATATGAATTTGTCAAAAATAATTCTCAGGATTCTTCAACAAATAACACAAAAAACTGATGTTAAAAAAATGATTGCAAGCTTTCTTATTATTAAACTTGATTTTTTCCCTCAGGATTGGCCAAGATTTTTAATTGATGGTCTTCATTTTGCTTCTGATGGTGCCTTATTAATTTATAATTTACTGAGACCTATTCTTGAAAAAAAGATTGATCCATCTGAGATGTTGCTGCCTTATTGGCGAGACATTAACCATATCAAACCAAAAGATAATGATGATGTATGCTTTAAAAAGTGTCCCAATGTTACAGCAAAGAAAGAATGATAAAAAGAGTATTTGTGTGTATGTATTTATTAAAATTCAATTTATACATAAATAAAAAGAAATGCCTGTACAGTGAGGGGATATAATATGACTAGTAATATTGTACATTTACTACAAAATAGTATTGGTGATGAAATGTCACCTTACATAAAGCACATTTAGCATATATCATACAGACAATTTTTAATACATTTCAGCTTGAAAATAGACATCAGTATGATGTCTAATAACAACAACATAAAAATACTCTTGAACACATGAATAAAGCTTTTGCAAAAATTAGAAAAAGAAATTTTAATGAATAGTTTAATTTCTAATGAGTAATGTTTTTATGATTATTATTATTGATATAAATTAAATTTCAAAAATCTTTTATTTTAATGTTATGATTTACAATAGTTTTTCATCATCAATTGATATCTTAAGTAATGTAGAAAATAATATTGCAATATTTTATTGATTATGGACATAATATTCATGCTTAATAAATTATTTTAAATCTCGATTAAAAAAATAGATATTTTAAATAAAACTTTAGTACACCATAAACAGGAAATTATTATTGATTTCTGTTTTTAAAATTTCCATTATTAGAGAAATCATTCATTCTATATTATTGAAGTAAAATAATGTTTGATTTGAAATTTCTCTTACACCTGATTACACAAATTGATTTATATGTCTTAACCAAAGGCTAAATAAAGTTTATTATTGATTTGAATGATTAAAAATTTTCAAGAGAATGTTCTTCATCAATATCAATTAAAAAATTAAGTTTAACAAGCACCAAAATTAAAATGATTCTTAAAAAAATCATTACTAAATCTAATTTTAAGTTAAAGCGTAAAACTTGTGGAAGCAATAAAACTGGCAAGGAATCATTCCCCTCACATATCACAAAATTTTAACAAATATAGATAAAATAAACTAAATAAATAAAAGACTAGGATCCAATTTAGGGTCTTTTTGTTGCCGAAACCTGTAAGCAAACCATATGCTTATAACCTGCAATAAAATAAGTACACTCATATTAATTTATTTTATAAAGACTTGGTTTCAAAAAATTTACCATGTATATGATGCAATTTTTTTAAACTGTAATGAATTACACTATTTTATACAGTAATTATTTCATTACAATAGAACTTCACTTAATAAAAATTTCTGTTAAGTGAAACAATTTTTTCTCTACATGAGATTGATGTAAAATTTTTTTTACACTATTAGCCCCCTTTAGTGGCCAGCTTGTTAACTAGAAATAATGGTGCTAAAAATTAGTTATAATTGTTCAACTACATCTTAGTTATTACCTGCAACCAATCATTTTTATGCTATTAGATATGTAATGGATAAAACTTGCACATGCCATTTTGGAGACCATTTTTAAATAACTGAAATATTTTATTTAATTAAACATTTATATCAAACTTTTACTTAGTACTTTTGTTCAATTTTAATCGCAGGTTTAAATATTGTCTCCACTTTTCACGACCATCAAGTTTGTGGGGTTATTTTTAAATTCAGTTAAATTGTTTAGATTTAATTTTATATATAGAATTCCAGATAATAAAAGATAACTGAGTAGTTTTACACATGCTCAACTGATTGCGTACATGAACTTTTTAATAGAAAATAGTACATAATGGTGCTATTAAAAACATAAATATATGGTTCACTAATCTTTTTAACTTGTGATAATGTAAATTCACTTATAGATAATAAAGACGGGTGTGTATTGGTGCTGTACGGGCCAGACTACTTTAACCTACAACTACCAAGTATATATATACTACTATACCTACCTACTACTAGCACATGCTTTAGAAGGTGGAAATTTGAACCTCATAATCATTTTTTAATTAAAAATTAATCTCAAAACTGGAGTTTCCCAAGATAAGTTCAGAAAATAGATAAAATAGAGCATGCCTTTTATAACAAAGCTTCTAAATTTGGAATTAGAATAAGACATCATTAAATCAATTAGTAACTGAAAGCTACAGTTTTATTAAAGTGATAATTCTAAATTTCTGTGGTTTACGCAATTCCTTTATTTAATTAAAAAGTTATTGCCTCCTTTTCTAGCAGGATATCTGCTGTAACTTCTTACAGATTGTAGCTCTAAAAATTATTCAGTAGCCATGCTTGTACATTCTGCCCCAAAGCACATATTAAAAAAGATATCCCACGGTAAAATACCTTTCATGTATTTTTAGAAATGGTTTATATTTTGAATTGATTTATTCACTTTTATATTTAAAATATTAGATATGTAAAAATCAAAATTGCTTGTCATTAATTGCCCGACTTTACTTGAAAATATTATTAGTTAAATATTTCTTTCAGGAGATAATTGTTAACTTACATTTCTTGAAAGTATTTATTGTCTGCTTTTCTTCCCTTTATTGGTTAAGATTAATCATTAATTTCTTTACAACTACCAAGTAAATGTTATATAAATTCGACAAAATGCTTTGAGGTGAAAAGATTAAAAAAAGGGGCTCATCAAAGTTATGGCACTCAATCGAAAGATATATCCAAGATTTTAAAGACATCTAAAACCCATAAACAATACTCAGCATAATGGCAACAAATGTAGTAAAAAGATACCTTATTGACAAATAAATAAATAAAAATAAAATAAAGGCAAAACTATTTTAAGCATGACATCAACAAAAAATGTCATTGTGACAAGCTGTATCCTAATTTTGAGTGTAAAACATCCACAGAAGAACACTGGAATCTAATTGCAATAACTTTCGAGAAAATGTAATGTTTAAAACTATATTGCCTAACTGGCTGTCAACAATATTTCATAATGAGAAAAAGTGTAACTTAGATGGATTAGATTAACATAAATTTTACTGGTATAATTTAAAAAGCAAACCTAAATTTTTTATATAAATCAAAGTGAAAAATCAGTAATGATTTGGGTTGACTTTTAATATTATCACCAAATATTTTTTGGCAATTTGTAGAAAGAAAATAAATCCCTGGATTAACAGCAAATACAGAAACATTTCACTATTGGATTTACTGAGAGAATATGTGTATCTCAACAAGACAGGGTGTCTATTCATTTGTGGTTCAACACGAATATACTATAGGGATGCACAACCTATGGCTTGCAAGCCAAAATTGGCCAGCGTAGACTTTGAAGTTGGCCCGTGAATGTTGTTAATAAAATAAGATTTAAAATGAAAAGAGAGTTTTTCAATTAATCAGGGGAAAAGGTCTGATACAAAAACGATTTTACAGCTGTTCATTAACTTTTTGTTCCCTTCATGGCACCTGCAACTACAAGTTATAGTATAGAAGCTTGCGGACGTGATCGTGACGATCATTCTAATAAATAGCATGGTTTTGCTAGCAGATTGTTTATTTCGTAATTGCAGCCACATAACGGGTCTGATATCCTCTTTTGATTTCGCAGTTTTAGTTCAGTATCATTTATTTTATGAAGGCATATACAAATATTTTAGTAAAATGAGAGAGAACGGGAAATGGGATTTTTAAAATCAGAAATTTCAAGATTCATGGACAGATACATATTGTTTTATCTATTACAATGATATTGTCACATGCTTGGTAAGTACTTAAATCTTTTTTCCACCTTCTATATATAATTCAACACAACAAACTATATATTTAACAATTTCACTTTTAATTTTTTTTAAAAAAAAGTATTAAACACAGATTAATGGTCAAGATACTGACAGTATGATGCCATTGTATCTTTTCCTTGCTCATTTTTAAAATACTTCTTGTTATGAGTATCATTTTTTAAAAAAATTATTCCAATCAATATGCAGAGCTTCACCGAGACTGTTTACCTAAATTAGGAAAATGTCGATTTTTCAAAAATTTTAATATTTAGAATTTCATAGTTCAATCAAATATGACAGAAGATCGAAGTTTGATTTTAAAGATATTGAATATAATATGATTTCTTAGGATCAGAGGCATATAAAAATTAGATTTCATAATTTTTTTGAAGTACATGTATTGATAAAAAAATTAATTGTTATGTATGTTATTGAAATCCTTTTTTTTTAAACCAACTAAAAACTTGATTTTATTATGATCACAGTAATAATAAATTTTCGTAATATTTTATAAATAATGAAAGTTATTTTTATAGTACCCAAAACAATTTTCTGTACTCATATTTTTTTAAACTATGTTTGATTTCAACAAAAAATTATTTTGTAGTAACTTTAGTTTAATCACTTTTACTTTAATATAAAATTCAAATTTTACAGGATGTAACAGAAAATTAGAGATACATAATATAATGAGCAGAACGACTTAATACTTCTATAATTATCTGAGTTATAAGTCTAGAGAAATTTCAGGATAAAAATATTTTGCTGAAGAAGCTATTAAGAAATCTTCATAATTTAAATAAAATTTATTCCCAGAAAACCAACTGGGCACCAAAGGTTGCTAGTGATACACAAAAAAATTTAGAAAAGCAATTACTTTTTCTTGTCACCAATAACATTTTAAAAATCATTTTAAATTATTGGTATCACTACATAATTAGAATGCGTATAGAAGAGCATGGATTAAAAAACTTGAATACACTAGTTTAAATTGGGTTTTCTAAACCATGTATGACTTTATACAGAAGCAATAGAAAACATATTTTAAAGCAAAATGGACAGATGTGCAAGAAATGTTATTGCGAAAGAAAACAAAATCAAAAAGGTAGGTAAGAAGTTATAGACATGGAGGTTAAAATAAATTGAAAGAAAGGAGCTAAGTACACAGAATGTTAGCAGAAATGGACAGTTAGTTACTATACCTTTGATACCAACAGGTTAGTTTCACAAAAATGCATGCGGGTTAGAGCGTGGATCTTTCTGGTTACGATAACGTACTGTCAACCAAACCCCAATAAACTGAAAGATTCATAAACATTTTCATTTTCCAACACCACCTCCAATGCAAAGGAATACAAGTTACAAAGAAGTTTTAAATACAAAATTAGATGTGCATTATATTCTTACTTTCAATATAAACAGATATGTTTTAATGATCAGTTAATTAAATAATTATTGCAAAGTATTCACTTTCTTAAATAACAAATAATCATATAATGAAATTTTACAATGAAAGTAATCTATTTCTACCCTATCCATTTTACTTAAGTTTTTCATGTATTAAATAATAGCTATGAATTTGTTATAAATAACAATCAATAATATATTGGAATATCAATATTGGTGCATTTAAATGCTCATAAATTCCTCTTAATTAAGATTTCACTGAAAACAATTTATTCATGTGCAATCACCTTTCTTTTATTTACTAACCAATTTTAATGGTCATGCAATTAGAAGGATGTTGGATCATTTCTGTCTTCCTAATAAAAATTAATTTTTATTCAGCAGAACAAAAATATAACAAATATATATGACAACAGATTTTAAATCTTACTTGTATGTATGCAGAGACAAGACATATCAAATGCTCAAATAGAGTAGTCAATTTATGTTAATTATATACAATGAAGGGTCATGAGGTTGAAATTATGGTAATATATCATAATTAATCTCTTAACAGTTTGAGTTGTACTTGCCATCCATTTATTCTAGTAGATATTCTCTGACCAATAATGAATTTTGATGCTACATTAATATCTTAAAATCTTAAAAACAAAAAATACATTTCCAAGGATCTAACAATACTTGTATGACCATTGTGAGTGTAAATGATGGTAGCATCAAATTAACTTATGAATCTCAGTTGCAGTGGAGTTAAAGATCAAATTGCATTCATTAAATTGCGTGCCCCAAGACAATGGTCTTCATGAAAATGCATAAGAGCATTTCATTAAACATGAGAACTTAGTTTTTCGTAGTTAGAACCTAGTCATTACAGTGCTTCTAGATGAAATGGGAAAAAATGTTTATGTTACTATACTATTGGAAATTCACAACTTAGTAAGACGAACAAAAGTAGGTGAAATTCATGATTTCCATTGCTACAAAACATTAAAAGTAACAGCAATTTTCATTAGTTTTTAATTTTTATTATTATTATAACATCAGCTATTTAGTACTCAACTCATCATCAACTTTATCAAAATCGGTTTATATCTTCTGATCACATATTACCATTAACAAAACTTCATTAAAAAATTTATAGTTTCAAACCATTACATAAATTATTTTGTAAGCAGATTGCAATAAATTAATGTACACACCTATAAAATGGATATTTTAATTAAAAATGTTATCAGCTCCATTTATTTTATTCAAATTGATATATAGTAAAACTAAATTCAAATCTTACAAAATGATTTAATTATTAAAAACAAAATTAAGAAAAAAAGGGTAGAGAATTATGAAGTCTAAAAATGCATCAGTTATTAAAACATCTTTTATATCTCTTAATTTTTTTAAAGGAGCGTTATACTTGGAAATCTGATTTATAGAAGAGAACTCTGGCATTTTAAATCTAATAACCTTGATCAAAACAACAATTAAAAAACAATAGTATCTTAAAAATGTTTTAAATGCCATAAAATGGCAAAATTTATTGAGATTGCTATCCTTGATTCTTTTCATTGTTGCATTTCAGCAGAGCTTAAGAGAGCACAAGTAAAATACTAAATTATAAAAAAAATTGAATTACAAAAAGAGAGAGACTATTTTGAAATTTTTCCATGCAATTATAGTTAAATATTAAAAACAGAAAATTCTTTTGTGAATCCAAAGCATTTGTATTAAAAAATTGAAACAACTCACTATCCTTATGAACATGTTTATAAACTCAGTAAATGATATGCATTTTTTTAACTCATGGAGAAAGTATATAGATTGCAACAATGGGTGAAAAACAAAACAAATCACATAACTGAGTATTAATCAAATTTTAGAGACAAAATAGTTGGAACAGAAAGACAATCAAAAGTGTTAGATAATCAAACTCAATTTTAGTCTATCCTATGATTTCTAAACATAAAAGATAAAACCAAAGCTTTAATTCAATCTGAGACAAAACATGAATACAATAGGAAAAGATTTTACTATAAAATAGAAATTGCTTTTAAGATCAATAACCAAATATATGTCCCAGATAATACACTACTCAACATACTAAATTTGCACTACCCCTAAGTGCAACTGTTTAATGCACAGGTCAGAAAATGGCATAAGATAACAAAATCTCTCTATTTAGTACATTCCTAAGTTCAAAGAGATGAACTCAGACTGAGAAGAGATAATTTTACCAATACAAATATTTACCAATGCTAGAAATAAATTCTGTTATAATTGCAGATATAAACATGGAATAACATATGCAGAATATTTAATCAACTGCAAATAATATTAAGCACATTTATTTTGTCCTTTTAATCAGAATTTCTGCTTACAGAAAATCATCAAATAATTTTCTAAAACTAGAAGATTAACTCATACAGTGATACTCTGTTCTTCTCCCACCATTGAGAAATCACACTAAGTAAATTCAAAGCAATTTTTATTTTTTACTTTTAGGAGGCTCTACTTCATATTTGTACTCTGGGGTTAAAATCCAAAGTGCAATTTTGCTTAGAAATATTATGAAAAGTTTTTGCAATTAAACTCAAACACGGTTTTATCAAAACAATTTATTTATAACGCTTGAATTCTAAAAAATTAGCAGTCATAAAAAATATTTTAATAGTTGAAACGTTTTTGTAAAAATCTACAAGTTCCTCCCCCCCATTATATTTCTATCTTGCATTCTATGATTTTTTTAACTTAAGTTTAGCAGGATTTCAGTACAAAAATAAATAAATAAATAAAACATATATTTTTGAACAAAACTATATTTTTCATACATGTATATACATCAATTAGATGCAATTCACTTGTAAAAATTTATAATAACTAAGAAATAATTGCATTTTGAAGTAATATTTGCATACTTTTTCTGTAAATTGCAAAAGGAAGAAATAAGTGAATTGGAGTTTCAAATTGATTTTAACACAATAAAATGAATACTTTATAAAAAAATACTATAAATAAAATGTTTAAGAAAAATATTAATTAAAAATAATAGATTTTTGACTCTTTCTAATATGCACACAGAAGTGAGATTTATCAAATCAATTTTACTTTAACCTCCTTTTATTTCTTACTAACTTGTGAATTTCCCACAGCATAGCAACATAAAGAAACTTTTTATTCCACCCAAGCAGGCACACAATACTTTGGTACCTAATATCTATTTTGTTGTCATCAACATTTTCAGTAAGTATTAATTATAGAGAGTATATTTATATAAATTCTACAGATAATAGAACAAAAACAATCGCCATTGTTAATTCTGAAATACTAATTTTAAGGTGTCAAGCCATAATGATTTCCCATAGTGTTAAATCCAGTTAACAGTGAGAAATCACTCAGTTAGCAGGCTTTACCTATGGTAAGAGCAAAAAAACAATACAATTAATAATTGAGATTCCTTTATACCTGTTATTTCTAAGACTGCTTAGCATGCTTAGCACCAGACTACTCTCTAAAATCAAAGACGGGAATTTTCACTATGCTTTAGCTTTTCCGGCGGCATCAAATTATTCTTAAATTAATCAGAGTTCTAAATTTATATTTAATGTATCTTAAAATGACATTAATAAAATGCTAGTTTTTTTTAATCCCATTCTGAATTTAGTCTTAAAAAATGACATTTCAGCAATCTAGAGAAATTTATTTTTATAAATATAATGAAAAATGACCTTAAGGACAGTGTAATGATCTAATAATAATTTTAAAAAACTGTTATAGGTACAGAAAATTTCATGGTGCTGCAAATTTAAAGTCATAAGAATTTAAAAGTTAGAAACTTCACCCAAAATGAATAAATCCTAATAAGTATTAGTACAAATAATTTACTCTAGTACATTTAAAGAACAGCAGCTTGTAAAAAAGATAAATTTTATTAAAGTATAAGCAAGATCAGCAGTATCTTGCTTAAATTTTAATCAAATCATTTCTTTATATTACAATCAAAAAATCATATAAATTGTATATTTGAATGAAACAAATAATATAAAGATATTTTCTTACCTCAGTAAAACTGAAAAATAATCCTACACCACCTGTGATTCTTAAAGTATTATTAATGACTTTCTGGAGTTTCATCCAACAGGTATTGCCACTATCTTCGCACATTTTCATATTTTCTGTATTTTCTTGACAAAAATGAACCTGATAAAAATTTATTCTCAGTTGAAACGACAATTTCACTTTTAATTGAAAAGTTATAATTGATGTAAAATTTAAGTTTCTATTTCCTAAGAGTAGAACATGTGGAGCTTTAATCAAATTTATTTCATTAGCATTTTTAAAAAATTACTAAAGGAATATATTTTACAAGAAGCTTATTATAGCAATTAATATATTTTAACATTCAGAACCTTGGTTATACAATCAATAGATGTGATTGAAAACTTAATTATAAGATGTAATTGCATTGAAAAAAAATTGAAAAGAGTGGAATTTAAATAATTTTATATCATAACTTTTTTAAAATTCTAAATTACATGTTTCATTTGTTTTCAACATTAATTTCAGTATCTTAGTCTCACAATTTTAATTAAATATCCGATTCAAAAGTATTGAATTTGTTACTATTTAATTAAAATTCATTCAATAATTAAATATGTAATAAACTGTAGTCTAAATGAAAAGTATTTATTTAAGATAGAAAGTATATTTTCTTATACATTGCATTTATAAAGCATTCAAAAGATATAAATTTTTTTTGATACATTAATGTCATTAAAATTCAAACTGAATCTTTTGCTAAATATACAGCTGAATTTTTTTGTAAATATAAAATATTTTCCCATACCAAAAATAAAGTGTTTATTCTATTACTTTTTTAAAAAAATTATTCAATAATACATCTATTGCCATTAAAAATAAAAATATTTTTAAATACTGATATTCAATCAAATTTCCTCTTTCGCTTTGAAATTATTGAATAGGAGAAAAAAAATCTTAGCAAAACTTCCAAACTTTGTGAGTTGCAATTGTAAAATTAAACCTCAAACTGTAAGATATTATGCTTTTTTTAATCCTTAAACTTTTTAATAAAGTGAGAGCTTAATATTAGATGCACGGAAGAATGCCTTAGATTTTAAGATGTCTTGCCAGAAATTTTTCAACAACAGTTTCCAGCTACTTTTAATTATGCTATCCCTTATTTTCATACACATGCACATTCTGTTTAAAATATGAATAAAAACAAATTATACACCGAAATTTTTTTAATCTTATACATCAAAATATTAGTATAGAACTTACAAATGAATTGGGATAAATTTATCCTAAACAAAAGATGGTTAAAACAGCAGCATTTGAATATTTTAATTAGATGACAGCTAAAAGTAAATGGATAAAAACATACAAAAGAACAAGATGGTGCTTGCATAGGATCTCCTTCCGGCAGTGTTGAATTTTGAAATCCACAACAATCAAAATATATTTGAGTTTCATTCCGAAGTCCCATAGGTGCCTGATGCCAACCTTCATAGGCTAATTTGTATTGTTGATCTTCATTAAAAGCAAGACAAGCACAAGCGAGGCTAAACTGTACCACAAACAGCAAAAATAAAATAATCATATACTAAAAATTGTTAAGGATGCCGAGAGAATATAAAACAAGTAAATTTTAAACAAACTACAAATTACTACTATAAAACTACAAATTATACTTAAATAATGGAAATGGACCTATTATATAGTAATAATATATTTAAAACTCTTTGTTTATAAATTGCTTTAAAAAAGTGAATATAGTTTATTTCTCTGGTCAGAATAATTCAATTTAATCATAAATATATTCATAATACTTAAAAATGCTTTGTATTATTTATTAAGGTAATTTAGTTTAACTATCATACAGAAATATTCCAAAATAAAATATTAATTTAAAAGGGAAAAGTGAATATTTAAACCAAAGACTATCAAAAATCAAACAAAATCTTTTGAAATAAAAATTTCTTGAAATACACTGAAAATATCAACAATCTTTTTTATGGATGATAAAGATCTGCTTCCTTTTTTTAATATATTAGTACAGGCCTGAAATATGGTCAGTGAATAAATTATATCTATTGACAACAGATTGCCACATGGTTTTTTAAATATTATATTTGAGATTCTTGCATTCATAAAAACAATTTTAATTAAATTTCAAATAAAAATAAAATAAAAAGCAAAGCATCATTAAAGCATTTTTTTTAAAATAAGAAATAGAAAAACAGCTCACTCTATGTTTAAAAGATGTAATAATATAAATGTTCTGTAAATAAAAAATGTTGTAAATGTAAATAATAAATGTTTTGAAGTTGATAAATTTATGGAAGAAAACATTAATATAGCTAAAAAAGTTTAAATACTACTAATTGTATTAATATTATTGCTATTATATTGGAGGTGTTGTAATCAATTTTGTTTAAAGATTTATCTCATTTGTAATTTGTAATAGAATTAAATAAGTTATATAATTCAAAGAGTTCTTAAATTTTCTATTAAAATCAAATCAAATATTTACTTTTTAATCACTTATAATTAACAAGAATGGAAAGAATAGTTTTCACCATATTATAGCAAAAAATTCAGTCATAACAGTTACTGTTAAGATTTGGTTGGTTCCCACTTATGGAACTTAAAATAAAGGATACAAAAAACAATAAAACTTGACTGTGTCTGGCAGCACCAATCAAACCCATCAGGGACAGTAAGAACAAAAAGACACCACATGCTATAATGCCACCAACGATGGTTAGACTAGTGATAAAACTGGCAACGATTCCATATGCAGCCACACTTATCAGAATAAATGATACAACCTGTGAAGAAAAATATAACTTTTTTATTTTAATTTATATATATTTCAATTTATAATTCATTATTATAAATGTTGAGATATAATACAATTCATTATTTTCTCTAATTTCACTTATCAGGGGAAATCAGAGAATCAAAATTTTAAATTATTTAGGAAATCAAGAAATGAATGCAAAATCAATTACAAAATTTTAACTTAACAAATAAAAAAATATGCAAAATAAAGGCAATTTAAAATATACTGAATATTTAAAATTAAATCATGTATACATTATTCATTTCAAACTACTTTTAACTCCTACTACTCATTATATTCTGAAGAAGGCGCACATTAGATTCAAAAAAATTGTTAATAAAACATAGATAAAGATAAATTTATTAAATTTTTAATAACAACAAATCATTTCAAAAATTGAATGTATGTTAACATGTTTATAATTTAAAGACAATTCTAATCTAAGACAAAATATTTTGATAATATAAAAAAGATTAAAATCATAATATTTATGATGAATTCATGTATTTATAGATGTTATAGGGCTACTTTCCATTAGGTTCCATCGACTATGTAAAGCTAATAAAAAACTTTGTATGTGTTATATTTTTAAAGTAATATCAGGTTTAAAAAAAAAAAAATTCTGAGTGAATTACTTGCTCTCCCCCCCCAACTTACTTTTAGGTACACAAACTAAGCATTGTTCATTAAAGAGATATAAAGAATCAAATAGAAATTAGACATATTTAAGCTTGAATGAGACTAAAAATTGTGAACAAAACAAATATTTCAATTGTTTACTTTGACCCTTCTTTCATAAGTGTTATCTAGACATAAAATATCAAACATTTCAATAATTAAAAGCAAATATAATCTTAAATTAGTATATTTGTCTCTAATAATTTAGAAAACAAAATCATACATACATTGCATACTATATATTTTTAAAAATGATCTGTTTTCTACAAGACAATTGTATTTTTAAAAAAAAAAAAACTAATATGAAATGTGCATTAATTAATTTACATTTATATTTTATTAAACAACAATATAACACATGTATTCTTATTTTAAATATTTATCATTAATTCTTTTATTTATTATATGAATACAGTTTCATCTCAATAAGTCTGTTAAATCTAGAGTTTACAATATTTTGTACTGACATGATCATTAAATCAAATAGATAAAATCAATCAAATTAAAAGCAAAATATAAAACTTAACAAGTGCACTGACTAATTATAATATTAAAATTAAAAATTAATTAAATGAATTTTTTTCTTTTCCAATTAACCAATTTTTTCTTTAAATAATTTTTAAAAAGAACTAAACATATAGAATTAATATAAAGAAATAAATTGCTACTTTAAATAGTGTCTTTTGATTTATTCAAATTCAATAATTTAAACTACATGATCACTATACTCATCGCAATATATTAACCATGAAAAATGATAGATAATAAGTAACTTAATGCCATTTTATTTATCTTGGGTGCTAAGAACTGCTAGCAGTTTATTAAGCAATATTAATAAATCCATTATTAAATTTAATTCCTTTTAATTACACTAAAAAATAATAAGAGCTAAAGATTGCTAAAAAAATACCCAAATTAATTAGTACTAATAAAAAATATTAAAAAAAAAAAAAACAAAAAAAAAACAGGGAAAAATTAATAAGGAAGCCGTTTATGACTATTAGAAGAAAATATCTAAAAAGATTATACTACTTCATTACAATTAAAATTTTCTTTACTGAATTAACTAGTTAGTTACAATTTTCCCTCACCCTTCTCCTTTACTTCATATCAATAGATTAACTTGGAAAAAAAATGCATATAATTCCTTTCAAAAGATTCACAATCTTGTGGAAAAGATATGTATAAAATAAAAGTAATAAATCTATCCATATATTCCAAATATATAAATTTATAACAACATCAAGAGTTGAATCAAATAATAAGTTCCAAAAGACAAATCTAATATTAATTTTCCACAAAGGTGAATTTCTTGCAAATGATAAAGGTGGAATCTCTCAAATAAATCATGTTTAATTTGAAAAAAGATTTTTATTACAAAGGATTTAGTTATTGACGTTTAAAATAAAATTCTATTTGAATGTCCCAGTTATTGCATTAAGATAATTGCAATAATATCTTATTAGACAAAATTATATGCTCCACAGATTTAATTATATTAACCTGTCTGGGAGTACAGAAATGATTTTTACTTGATTAGACTATTTGTTCTTGTATCATTTCAATGTTCTCAATATCTTTATGCATAAAAATTTGTGAAAATACAATTCATGAATTTTTAACATGAATTCCAATAAATTTAATTTAAAAGGCATACAACAAAGCATTTAAATATTGGGCATACTAAATTTTCAGATGAAATGGAAGCTGAATGCTTATGTTAGAACAATATTTGTTATTATTTAAAAAGATAAAATAAATATTGTTACTTATTGTAATATTAAAATTCTCATTATAAAAATATGATTTCAACTGTCAGAATCACAGAAAGAAGCAAGAAGCTTGTAAAAAATCTAAAATGCAAAATATTAAAAGTATATTCAAAACAATTTGAATACAAATACAACAATGTTAATAGTAAAATCACATATCCCCATATATCTCATTTAATCTGGCAAAGATACTGATAATTATAAGGTTTTTAAAAAAATAAGATATATTGATGCTGATTAAGCTTACAGCATTACTATTGTTTAAAAAAAATTTAAAATTTCCTTTTTAAAGTTTTTTTATTCTTAAAAACGCTTCAAATATATGGGAGAAAACAGTAAGTAAAGAAAATATGGTTAAAGAAAAAATTAAATACGTAAAAACAAAAATTTAAATAAGGCAGATATTTTTAAAAATTCATCTGCATTTATTAAAATGTCTCATTATTAACAGCTCTTCTAATACTGAACTGTTTTACAAGTAGATAAACAGTTTAATTGTTTTTTTATTATTAAAATATGTTCATAAAAATATGAAATCAATCTTTAATATATTGTCCTACTCTAATTCTTTAATTTAAATTAACTCTCTAAATAGTAACTTTTTTTTTGCTTTATAAATACTAATTTTAGAATGAACTAGAGCTTAACTAATTATCTTTAAATAATAATACATACAGAATATATCATTTATTACAAATTTCTCAAAATTTCAATAAACATAAATTCTTCTTTAATGCATAGATATACTGTTTTAGACATAGTTATCTTAATATGTATGTATGCCTGCATATTTTAGAAGAATGAAATGAAAGGATAATTCTAAAATTATTTATAAACATCAAATAAAAAATCAAATTATGAATTCAAACAATATAAATAAAAAAAAATATGGGATAACAATCAAGTAATAAATTAATTTTTAAAATGTTGTTTAACTTAGGTATTCCAGAATCTGTCAACTTTATTAGCCACATTTATTAATATTTTAATTTATTAAGATTTCGTTAAATATAAATTATGTGTAAGCTATTACCTATAATTATTTCAGTGGAATTTCTGAAATTTATCAATGAAATTTTTATTTTCCATTTCAAATAGACATAGCAAAATTATATTTTCAAATCCACACATTTATCACTAAATTATTAACTATTACATTATAATTAGTAATTATTCAACGCTAAACAGTAATATTAACAACACTGCGCAAAAACAATCAGAAATCTTTAACTCATTGTTGTCGTACTTACAATGTAAAGAAGATTCAAAGCAATCAAGGCATTTCTGGAACATGTAAAACCTCCACACATTTTGAATTTGATGACAGTAATTACCAAAAAATGACAAAAAACCACAAAGAAGCACTGCGCTTTTAAATATCAGCTCCTGTTTAGATTCGCAATTTATTATTATTTATAAACAATCATTTCATTTCAGTTTAAGATCCGGTATTTTGGATGATCTTTAAAATAATAAAAAAGCTGTTATTTCAGGAAATACAGATTAGAGATGCATATAATTGAGTGAAACTTTAATTTGTTTTTTGCGCGTGTTTTTTGTTTTGTTTATTGACAAGGTTTTTTAAATATTAACTTCTGGAAACCGGGGATAAAAGCCTTTGTTTATAAATCCCTTGATAAATCCCAATACCTTATATCTTTCAAGTTCTAGAGATGCATAATTCACCTTTTTTTTGTGAAATAATTTTGCTACTGAAATTTTTAAATATTTGCTCCAAGTATCTGTTTCAATCATATTATTAAGTAAAAAATATTAATTGATATTAAATTTAAAACTCATTAATTATAATTAATACCTAATTTATTAATATAAGAAACAAGTGGTTGATTTAATTAATCTAATGCAGCTTACTTTAAAAATAAATTTTCATTACTATTTATTTATTGGAGTAAAGCAGTTTCTGGGAAAGTTGAATTAAAAATAAATGTAATTTCTTTAAAAATGTTTGTTTTAGTTTTAAATTCTATCAATAGAAGGCGCCAGCAGAATGAAAAAAATTGAACGGGATCACGAAAATTTATGTCACAAGCAATTAAAAAAGGTCTTTTATAGGATAGCGCATTGTCAAATGGAGTATTGGAAAATCAAAGATGCTACCATTGAGAGGACCGCTGACGTCTAGTTAAAAAGGAAGGCGTCTTTATCATTTTATACAGAAGCCCTCCTTATTTAAATCTTGAGTAAGACTTTAGTATCACACACAATTTAAATATGTATTGAGCCAAGTTTTTAATTATATTGTAAATTAGCTTTTGCTATTACCCACGACTTCGTACGTGTGGAAATTTTGATGAGTACGCATGAGAACTAGCGATCTGATCACAATGTAAAATGACATTAAACTATATCATTATAGTAATGCTAAAAATAATTTTGAAAAAAAAAAAAATATAAAGTTTGTCGCCAAATTTTACCGAAATGGACGAATGTAGCGAGAACGACAGCAATAGCGTTTCTCAGCGTGAGGTTTCGGTGAAGGCAGCAGCAAATTAATTGAAATATAGCATTTATTATTTGTTGTAAGCAGAAGGTGGTTTCGAAGACATAGATGACACTTTGAATTTTTAAGTTCGTCTTATTCCATCACCGGAAGCAGGCATTATGTACCAGCAAAAGCGACGAGCACTACACAGGAAACAAAAACGGGATGAGAAAACGCTGATGAAACTTTTATCCCCGCGAATATACGCATGTCAATCACATGTACAGCTCGTGCATGGTAATCAAATGCATCTTTTAATGGAATGCACTTCGCTGGACGATTTTTATCTCTTCACCCGGGGTGTGAGATTCTTGTTGTTGAATGAATTAACTAGAACAAGTGGAATGGACCAGGAAATAAGAGAATATTTTAGAATGAAAATACTATGGGCTAAATGAAGATAAAGCTTTGAAGATTAATTAAGATCTAATTTAATTTTAAAATATCATTACAAATATATACCCCAATAAAATAAGAAAAATTGAATGCACTCAAAAAAAAATTTAATCGAAAACAATGAAAGTAGACGAAAGGAATAAGTGCAGTAGGGAAACAAATTAAGGGAAATAAACAGGAATGATCAAATTACAATAACATATAAAAATAAAGGCAATGTAAACCCCTAAAAAGAGCTACCAAAAAATTTCCATCCTCGCAAAGCCCCAAATGGTTATATATCCAAGCTCAGCTTACGCAACTATCCTAAAAAAATTATTTATAGTGTGTAAATGAAAAAAACAAAAACAAAATAGCAATCCAATACTTCAAAATCGTTCTGCTGATTAGTCTGGCTGCTGATTAAAACAAAATGAAGGCACGAACATACAGCTCATACCAATTCGTCAATTGGAGCAAGGCAAATGCGTTGATTTTCTACACCAATTGGAGTAATACGGATGAGAATTTTTTTAATATCCTTTATTATGTTTTATTTTGGTACTTTTCCATTAGTCAGGTGCAAGCGAAAAATCACCAAACAATGTAAAATTTCACCAAATTTCTTTGGAGATTTTTCGCTTGCTCCCGGCTAACGGAAAGTACTTTATTTTAATTCAAAAGTACTTCCGAGTGAATACGAAAGATCGATTAATAAGCAATGTTTAGTTTTCAATGCATCAAAACACTAAAAAATAAACAGAATTGTTTGAAATAATCGGTTAAAAACATGTTAAGTCTAACTTCATTAGAGTGAGAAAAAACAAACTCAAGTCTTACTCATTTGGCGGTAAAGAAATGAAGATTTTTGGATGGAAGTTAATTTTTAATTAGAAAAAAATTAACCACTCAATTAACCGGAATAAATAGTAGCCTATGTCTTATTCTAGACAATAATCTATGTACTAACTTTCATTCAGCCGTTCGAGCGTGATTGTCTAACATCATCTATCCATCCAAATTTTCACGTTTATAATAGTAATATAGATTAGTGAGTCAGAAAAATAGTATGCATATACAAAATCATAAAAGCAGCTAAAATTGGAAATGGAATTTAATTTCTGGATACTTCTCACAGTTTTTTAGAATTGTAAAATTACTGGATTCTATTCTCATATTATTATTTTTAGTATACTTGATTCTGAAATTAAATAGGATATTGATATTACTTTCTTTGGGAATAGTATCTACTTATTATGATTTATCTGTAGTGTCATTTCAATATTTTAAAAGTAAACTTTATGTTTCTATTTTATTTCAACTTGCT
This sequence comes from Argiope argentata, assembly GCA_026289955.1. Classification (NCBI taxonomy): domain Eukaryota; kingdom Metazoa; phylum Arthropoda; class Arachnida; order Araneae; family Araneidae; genus Argiope; species Argiope argentata. The sequence continues at coordinate 255,830 of JAOUZG010001220.1, forward strand.
GTTATTGATTATCAGCTAGTTGTCAGAATTTTGAATATTGTTTTTTTTTTCAATTCCATTTAAATGTTTTCTGCATAATTTGGCATTCCTATTTTTTCAACAGAGTATTTTAAACATTAAATTACAATTAGCATTTAAGCTGTGATTTTTACCATTCTACATTTCTGTATACATGAGCTATCCTTTAAAGTGAAGTTACTTAATTATATTTGCATATAGCAGTTCTTGCTATCTAGCACTTAATTAAATTTTCTTCTGATTCAATAGCTTTTACTTTCTCATCTCATATATAAATTACTTCAACATTAAAATGATATAACGTATTTTAATTATATGAGGCTGTCTAATAACATATTAAGTAGATTGCAGCATAACCTAAAAATGTAAAAAAGAAGTGGAGTATAAGTTTTTAACATATTGGCTATATTACATAATAATAGTAGTATAACTAACTATATAGTAAGTATTACATTTATAATAGTAGTATAGATATGTATATATATAAGGAGACACTTTAGTCATTAATTATTGAAATTCACATGTTTGCTGCAAATTATGATAAACACTGCTTATTCATTTGCTTCCAGCATCACATATATGTTACATCCTGATTTACTTATTTGAGCCCAGTTTCAAAATAACTGATAATGAACATATATTATTTATAATAATTATTTGTCATGATGTGCACAACTGAATCATGTTTTAAAATTGTAAAATGTATTTTTAATTTTTTTTTAGGCATGCAACATACAAATATAAATTGAGACACTTCACATGTACTAACCAGTAATTAAATGGAGCACAGCTATTATTAATTTCAGTGAAATATTTAAAATTACTACAGGACTAATAATTGGACTCAAATGTTTAAAAATATATCAGATAAATTTCTTAGTTAACTTTGAAAAAAGGTAATTTTGTTTTCTTTTCATTTATTTCACAAGGAACATATTTAAATAATATATTATCGAAATTACCTTCCTAACCCCTGAAAGCAAATGGATCAATGAAACAGAAAATTGAAATCTGCTATGCAAATTTCACTGTATCATGTGCCACATCTTTTAAAAATAAATTTTATTTATTTATTTAAAGAAATCTTTTCTATTACCCTAAAAGAAAAGATAATCTGCTTAAACGTTGAAAATAATTTTATCTTTAAATGTTGATTCTAATGGCTTTCAAACAGCATAGCAAAAGGTGTCCACACAGGTTGAGTTGTTTTCATAAAATGCTATTGTGTCTCATTACATCCACAACATTCTCTCATTTCATCCACAACTCTATTTATACTTTTTATTTTCCATTCACATGACCAAATATTATATTATACATAATTTGGTAACCACTTTTGAAGAAACATTACTCGATCCTTTCCGTTTTATTAAAATAATGTTTGTTAAATGGTAGACATTTAAACTGCGCAACTGACGAGATTTAAATGTATTAATTTTTAAAAAAAATATCTCTCAGTATTTTTCTAGTAGATAACATTTTTGTACAAATAAAATTTTACTTTCCAATCTTTTTCACCATTTGATATCACAAATATTACATAATATCCTTTGTTAGTTTGTAGTTAGTTTACAAGCGGGCGAGCGGCACGAAAACTCGCCAAAGTTGGCCACGTT
>JAOUZG010001220.1:257473-268245 GCA_026289955.1 Argiope argentata
ATACAAAGTCCATTCAATCCGAACCCGATACGCTAAAAACGTAACAATATCCTTTGTTAGTTTGAATAGCGAGCTAAAATATGTAACCAAATATGGAAAGAAATATCTAGATCATTCCCTTCTGAATCAGCTCTATACAGTTTGAACTAGTTATATAAAGTAAAAAACTTTTAATTTCCAATCGTTCTAGATAATCTTGGTGTAAACCAGTTCATCCAGTCTTTTTTTTCTTTACTTGAATAATCTATGAATGCTTTTAAATGTTGAAGCACATTTATCTCGACACATTTTACAGGTATATCTCAGAGATAAATCTAATTCATAATTACATAAGAATTTCCATAATTTTTTTTCTTTTCAGGGCTTTATTGGGAAAAAGCTTAGGATGTACAATTGATGCTTTAATCATTACCCATGCATTTTTGTTGATGCCAAAAAAAACTTCATTCTCAAAGCAACATCTTGTGGCGCATGATAAAAAATTTCCTTAAATAGTTTACTTAACTAAAGAACACCATTACATTTGTACTACTTAAAAGAATTAGCAAGTAATTGTTAAACATAAACATTTAATTATTGAATATATTTATGTTATTGCAGATTATCACAACTACAAAAATCAAAACCAAACTATTATTTAAATTTTCACCAAAAAAAAAAAATCACAATTTTAAGCAAGATCTTTAATCCAAAAATAATGAACACAGTACATGATCTGCATTAATGATGTTTCAATATTACAGACTGATATTTTTTAAAAAATTGGTTTATTTACATCAGGCACTTTGGTTGTCAACATTAACGAGATAAAAAAATTAGTACTGTATATTAATTAAAAATAATATAACCTTATTTTAAGTTGAAAACTCTATATTTTATACATTGAAATTTTATATAAAAATAATATTTTACAAAATGTCAAAATTTTGTACTAACAGAATGATACATAAATAAATTAAATGACACAAAGTTATTACAAACCAAAATTCTAAATTCTTTCACAGAAAATTTACCATATAAAGGTACCGAGTCAAAAAAAGTTTTTAAAATCCATTGATAGAGTATGCAATAATAAATTAAATTATTTAAATATCAATATAATAAAAATATAACAATTAATACAGCAAAAAGAATAACGTCACAAAGAATTGGGCAGAAATCAAACCAAATACTGCTACTATATATCTGATAAATATATAAACCACTGGAATGTTCATATTATTCAACAATATCAGAAGACAATACAATAATAAATACATAATTACCAAGCATTTTGTTAGTAAAAATCCTTCCAGTAACTATGTGTTTTTACATAACATTTCATTCAAAATAAGGAGGGGGGGAAGGACCCAAATAATATTTATTAATAAATACCCAGACTATATTGCTTCAGAAATTACAAAGGTATTCTAACTGATTAGTGAAATCTAGTTTTTCTCCTTGCAATGTGAATAAAAAAAAATACAATTAATAACAAATAAACTGATTGCAGGAAAACAATGACAAAAACTATACAAATTTTAAAATTGCAAAACCACAGAATAGCAGAAATGGAACTAAATATGCCATCTACAATTCCTAAACAACTAATAATACCTAGAACAGTTCATCAAGATTAATAAAGGTATTTTTCTCTAAGTGCTTAATGTATTATCAGAATTTATTCCTAGTGTACAGAATGAAAATATTAGCTAATTATTGCAAAATCATTTGAGTAAAATTACAGAAGGATTTCTAAATAAATTACAGAATATATAAAAGTAAAGAGTAATTGTAACAAAATATTTACTTATTACAAGATAAAGAATAATTTCTTCTAGGTTAACACTTGCAAAATCATATAAATTCTTTTTTTTTCTCTTTCAAACAAAACATTTACACTTTCTTGATAAAACATTATATAAATACCTCTCCCCCTAAAAAAGACAAATATAAAAACATTTATTGACAAAACCTGCATAAAGTAAATATTTATCTTAAACAACCAGTCTTACATGGCTTAGATTACTTTGCCTATTTGTATGAGTTTACAAGCCTTCAAAGGTTGGCAAACCTAATGGTAATATATTGGTTGTGCCATTTCTCTCCATACAAAAAAAAAAAAAAAAAAAAATCATAGGAACTCAAAAAGTTTATTAACTTGCAGAACAATATAAAAATGCTATTAAATATATAACAAAAAAGAAAAATTCTTTCATTAAAAAGAATAAATAAATATATAAAATTTTCTGATTTGCAAAACATTGTAAAGAGAAGATTAAAATATTAAAAAGAAAATTCCAAACACATTAATATACAACAAATACATCTTAACTGAATTTATGTTCATTTTTCTGATTTTTTTGCAAGACAAAGTGATGAAATTATTAAAATTGATTCAAAAAGCACATATTTCATTTTAAGAAGATAAAATATACATATTATAGAAAATAATTTTTCCAGAAAATTCAAATATCATCTATACTTGATTGTTAGTTAATAACTCACCACTTATTTAAAATCCTCACATTATTTAATATAATATTTCTTAGTAGTATACAACCATCCACATAAAACGACAACAATCTTTTTAAAATTATAGTTAAATAACACAAGTAATTGCATTTTTTTTGTATAGAAAATAACCTTATAAAAAGATAAGAGTTTCAAACTTTGATGTAGAAATTCTGCAGATTTTTACAATTCAAAGGGTTTCACAAGAATCTTAAGTATTTGTATTCAAGTTCAAAAACCACCATAATGGATATATTTGCATTATTAAAAAATACACAAATGGGAATTCACAATAATATTAATGAAAAATGAAAATATCATGGTAAAAAAGTGTATAAAATTCTAATTTAATAAGCTTTCATGTAGCTGAATACTTAATTTTTTTTTAAATATAATGTTTAAAACTTTTCTACTACATTGACAATAAAAATAAGTGGAAATATTTGGGACTGTATATTACAAAAATTTGTTCAATATCTAGTTATACTCAATCAAGTAAATATTGTTCTCTCTTTTTTTATATGTACCCTTGGAAAAAGAGTTAAAACCCGTATGCATTATGGTTTCAAAATGTACTGAAAAAATGGCAACATGGTTTAGGATAGGAAAGTACTGAAAAAACAAACAAGGGACAAATATAAGGACATGTGGAAATTAAAATGTAAATCAACAATAATAATCATGCAAGCATGATATGGCAAGGACTATAATTTGTAATTCTGACAAGTTTATAAGTGTATCTTCCCCAAGATCAAAACTTTGAATTAGTGTAAACCAAACATGTGCACCATTATCAGAAGCAATATCACATAACCATTATATATATAAAAACCCCATATAAATTTATTTACAAAAGATGCACTCACCAGGCAATTATTTACAAATCACACACACACAGGTGCCTAAAATACCTACTCCAGGAAATATGAAGTAATACATCCTAAAAATACCAGATTAAATAACCTTCACCAACACATAGTTCTATTGGTTATTATTTTACAACAAGCTCTCTGAAAATCCATTTCTGTCCATTTGAAGCATTATTACATGGTTGCAAATTCAAATTTCCTTTATCATGACTTAGTTCAAGGCATTTTTGATGCTGCTTGTGAAATAGTAGTTTTGATGTCTGAAAAAACAATTAAGGTTAAACTACATTTTTTTCTGAATTATTTTTAAAACATCAGAATTTTTATTATATTATTTCATTTTAATTTAGAAACATAATTTTTTTTTTCTTTCTGAACACAACAATTTTCAAGAAACAGAAAAAAAAAAAAAACAAGCTTTATAATATAAAATAAAAATTAAACTTATATCTTAAAGTCTTAAATAAATTCTCTTATAGAAGAATTATGTTTAAAAAATCAAAGCACTAAACAATTATTCCAAAGATTTTATTAAAATACTAACTGCTGTACCTTTGATTCTGCTTGCATTAAAGGCCCTTTGACTTTAGGTTTAGTTCAACTATTTTTGGCATTAGCAGAATTCACACATATTTTATATCATTTGTTTTTAATAATCAGCTACTGTCATATAAGTATTACATAAATGCCTTTATATCTAAGAAACTAATTTTGAAATATTTTAGAACCATTTGGACAGGATATATTTATAAAATTTATACAATTCATGAAATTACATTTGTTTATATAATTTTTTTTATTATGTTGAAAGATCCAACATAGTTTTTTCCCCTAAAAACATTTTTTTTTTGTTTTCTATTATCTTATTGCCTTTACTCTTTGTTTTTGGTGTTAAAAATTGAATATTCAAGTAGAAACTTATGCTAATTTAAATCTTAATACTTGAATTCATACATTTCAATAATTAAACCAACCAAGAAAAAAAGATACTTCTTTTGATAATGCACAAGTGCAATAAAAGTTATTCTTTGAAATCAATATTTCAAAACAAACACCATTAAATACAAAACTTAAAATAACATAATAAAATAATTTTAATTAAATATTCCTAGATAAAATATCTTAAATTTACACAATTATTAATAACAAATATCAAAGAAAGAATCTTTAAGAGAAATAGTAACAACATTTATTTAGTAATAAATGCAAATTATTAAGTTAAAAAAAAACCTAAATTTATCAACCACATTTCTAGGGGTGAAAAACGAAAACTAAATGCAATTAATTTTACTCCAAAATACAGTTTTTTTTTTTTTTCATCCTATGAACTCAATTTTGAAAGTAAAACCCCAAATTAATTACATGCACTTACAGGATTGTATTCCCATGGTCCATCAACTGTTCCTAAGGTGCAAAAGACTAGTTTCATGTGATCAGTATCAGCATTGATACATCTTTCACCTACTCCAAGCTGTCCTTCTGCATTCAAGCGGAAGACCTGAAAAAAATGAACATTTAAACATAAATGAATTATTATAATGACTAGGATATTAAAAATATGTAGAAAGCAAAGTATTTCGGCTTTTAAAAAATAAAAAATTACCATTGATGCAATAATAACATAATCCTGAAAAGAAAAATAAATAAAATTTAAATAACATAAAGGGAAACAATTGTAACCCAAGTAATGTAAAACAGCATTAATTCTTGGAAACAGTCCATATATATATATGTGTGTGTATAAAATTCAACAATTTTTGCATCCATTTTCCAGATAATTATTGAATGTCATACAATTGCAATCCAATGCTAAGATAAGTAAAATATTCAAGAAATATTTCAATTGATTTTCTGAATAGCATTTTCCTCATAATATTTTAAGATACAACAAATGTATATTACTTTACTAAGCTAAAGGACTTATGAAAATTCTCATAACCTTTTCACGAGGAATACAAATTAAGTCCACAGACAAAATTATATACATTTGAAAAGCAAAAGTTACCTTCATTTTACCATGCTAAAAAATAAAAATATTTTAAAACATACAACTGATAGCACTTTAATGAAAAACACAAGATAAATAAAATTTTACATGCCTCATCGATAAAAAAAAATGCAGTTATCAACTGCCCAGGTAGGTATAAAGTGTTCTTACTACTTACTTGGTTTCCTCCAGAGCCATGGCAATGACTCATACCAACAATGGATGGAGGATGAGAGCTCATGGTATCTAAACACTGCCCTGTTAACATACTTCGTATCTAGAAATGAGTAAAGGTAAATAAATTATTTAAAATCCAAGAAATAAATTAATAAATATAAACTTTGTCATTCCTTTAATCTTCATGAAAAATGTGTATTTAGACAGAAGTTGTAAATCTGAAAGATAAATTTTAAAAACATATAGCTCTAAAAATGGACATCAGATAAAAGTTCTAATTTTTTTCTTTTAAAAATATTAAATTCATAAAAAACTTTTGAAAAGAGACTGTGATTACAATAAATTGCAAAACAAAAATCATAAGTTTCCAAATAAAAATTGAATGTAAAGCTTTGATCACAGAAATAATTTTTAAAAAATTTAATTTCAAACAAATAACCAAATTGATATCAATTTACAAGTAAAAGTATGCCACCAAAATGTTGAATCTGATTTTTTTTTCAAAAAAGTTTATCAAAAAATAGAAATTTGATTAATTTCACAAGAAATTTAAACAGTTTTTCATTGGTTATAGTTTTGATAAATAAAGGGTGAGAGCAATTAAAGGATCAGATTATAAAATAAATTTTAATAAGAAAAAGTAAATAATTTGAATATTTCATTATATTTTCATCTATATGCTATAAGAAACATTAAAATTTAAATGTGCCATAACAAACAACTTTTTTAACATATTAAAATCTGAAATTTCCAGGAGCTCATTTTAATTTGAAATTTTATATTTTTATCATGTTTATATCATTGTTTAAAGGTAAGACATAATGCCAACAGTTAAAAACAGACTAAAATGAAATTAAGATCTATCAGCTGCATATTTAAATATTTTAATTATAACTATTAGAGTATTTCTCATATATATTTTTTGAATTCAAGCATTTAATCCTTAGTCCTAATAATTTCCAAGTATAGAAAAGAAATAAAAATGGATTTATTTCAATTTTTTTTTAATGGCGAAATAAAGTGTTGATGTTGGAAACAATAAAAAATTCTTATGGGTAACTTTTTAGTACTAACCCCTCTAATTAAAATATAAATTGCAAGTTGTATGTCTTAATGAGTTGCTAATTAATTTTTCTATCTCTGATATTAAGGAAGGTATAAGGAAATGACAATTTTAATATCACCACTTCTAACCCTTACGAGTAAGATATCCTATTTAAGAACTCACTTGAAGTTCTCGCATTTATTGCATCATATTCCAAGCTGATTAAAATCCCCCCCCCCCCCAAAAAAAAATTACTCTAGTTACCCTGTTAACAAGATAAGATGGGCAAGTGTTATATACATATTATTTATATTATATATATAATTTTTGAAATTAGAATAGTTTTAGAAATTAGGGACCATGATCTGTGCAGACCTGTAGAAATTTTTCTAAAATTACATCATGACATTATTTTAAATAAACAAGGAAACAAACAACTAAGGAACTACTTAAAAAACCAAAATAAAACAAAACATTGTGCCTTTATAAATGAATATATTTTATTATATTATCAAGCCTTTTTATAAGATATAACTTATACTAGAGCACTACTGTACTATTTCTTTTCACAATTCAATGTATTTCAATTCTGTTTCAATAGATTTATTCAAGTTTTTTAATTAATTTTAAAATTACCGACCCTACTTGGTTATTCATTCAAGCCATTCCATAGAAACAAACAAAATTTATTTTTTTATCAACAGAATAAATTAGTTCCAAAGAAAAGGGAAGAAGAAAACTCAATTATTAAAACAAAGATGTTGATTTTGTATAATAATAATATAAAATTATAATGATATAAACATAATTGACAATATAAACATTGATTGACTTATAGCTCTTAAACAATTCAGAACTTCATTGATTAAAGCAGAATATTGAATAACAAGACAATTTTATATTTTAAAATTGTTCATCAATATATTTACTAATGAGAACACTACCATCGAAGACTGTAATAAACCGATTATCTGCAAAAATTATTTTTAAAGAATTTAGATAAAAAATGCAAACTGCAAGAGAAAAAAAATGTGTGTCAATAAAATAAGTGCAGAGAAGGAGAATCAAATGTTATAAAAAGTTTTGCTTAGATTTTTTAACTACTTCTTATATCTGCTCAATTTAAATACCAATGAAGATGATTCATAACTGCATATACATAATATGGCTGTTGCTGCATGCTTATTATACATGGCTGATGATCAATTATTTATGAGTTCAAAAGAATGTAATAATAAAGATCCTGTGTATTATAATATTTATTAAAATACAAATTACTAGGGGGCTCAGCCCTCTGCTCACTAAACCCAGGAACTGTTAATGCAGTTCCCCTCAGATAATTTCGCAATTTAAGTTTGCTTTGCTTGCTATCTACTAAACCGCTTCAGTCTAGCAACAGATATATTCAGATTCAATTTATTCCAAATTAGAATAAAACAACGAAAGAAATAAAACAAAGGTATTTTTCTGTTAACCAGATGGCAGCAAAAAATCACCAAAGAAAGTTGGCAGAATTCTACATTGGTGATTTTTTGCTGCAAAATTACTGTAAGAAATTTGCCAATTTTTCTACGTCTCCTGGCTTATGGAAAAGTAACAAAACAAATATGGCTGCAGTTTCTGTTTTTGTAGTAGGTTGGTTATATCTACAAATATCTACATTTCTAGTCTCTATGAGCATTGTTATGATATTTGTAGCAGGATTTTCTTATAAGATGCATCTGCAAGTAACAGTCGATGAACAGACTACATAGGATCAAATCTTTCCATTGCAGAGAGTAAATATCCTTCATTTCACTCCATGCATTTTTCAGTGTCTTCACTGGTATCAAACACATATAACAGACCATAACCTTGTTTGTTATGACCACTATATAAAGGAGAAACCATGTGATATATCTGACCATGTATACAATAACAATATGGCCCTGTTCCGGAAGGAGGTTTAATTTGAACTCCCCTGGAAGCAAAAGCAGAATTATATTCTCTTATATATGCTTCCGATAGTTTCTTCCTCCAAGTGAATCACTGATCAGCAAGGCTTTCAATATTTTTGCTGGATTCAACACATGTTTCAAAACAATTTCTTGATCATGGCAAAAGGAATAGAATCCAGATATAGTCCTATAACTATGTTCCTGTAGTTCAAAACTTCGCTCTGTACACATAAACTATGTTTATCCTTATCACGTTTATTATGACTGGATCTTCTGAAAATGCTGCCAAATAATTTATAAGTTAACCTGTCTTCTCTTTTTTGACAATTTCACTTTAAAATCAGTACAGCACAATTTAAACTCATTGTAATTTTTTTTTTGTTAAAACCAATGCTAGAATAGTATTCACATTAAAGATCTTATCTGACCATGTGTTTATGATTGCAGGCAAGGTTCAAGTGTTGCCAAATGGCAATTAACAAATTTGTCCAGATTTTGCATCCACGTATGCATTTTATAAATATAATAGATAATCCACAATGAAATTAAAAATTTCAAGATTTTGGAGTCGATATTTTAGAAGACTATTGTAATAATTCTAAAAGAATAATTAAATTAATGCCTTTACTGTAGACTTCAATGAGCAATTCTTATTTGGTATTTAAAAAAAAAAGCCTGTGAAACTCATTAGATTGTAGCTCATAAAAGTAAAATTAGAGTAATTAATACTTTGATATGTATAGATAAATAGAATTTTGCATATCTATCTGAGAGTTTATATTATATAATTATTATAAGATTTATAGAATTAAATGTAATGAATAATAATAGGAGGCTGAACGAAATATTATATTTATATTGAAAGATTTTTACTAACCTCACCCCAAAATAAGTTCTTGGGTAATACAGGAAATTTATACAGAACATCATAAGCTACATTATCCATGAACCATTTAAATGACTTGCATTGCAAACGTTCCTTTAGAGCTAGTTGTCCACTGATATCACCATGGTCATACTGCCTAGCCATGGGCTCTCGCGTATAAAAATATTCTTTATAATCATCCATCCAAACTTCTACAACTCTTTTGTAATTCTATATGCATAAACAAAATTCTGTTTATAATATGATAAATAATAACAGGATATTATAATTAAATAATATAAATATGATTAAATTATAACCTGAATTAATATTTATATCATATCATTTAAAGGTTTCAATTTTCGATTGACAAGCAAATTTACTTGGCATATATTATTGATGTAAAAGCATATTACTCATAAAAGTTTATGCTCTTTGTGTTACTGAGCGTTAATATGACTGAAAAGGTAATACTAATAAATAAATAAATAAATATTAGAGTATACTTGGATGCTAATACTCAAACATAAAAAAAAAATTATAAAAACATTTTAACATACTTATGATGCATTTTAAATATAATTCTTGAATTCAAATGAGAATACATATTTTCTTTCATGTGGCAATTAAAATTATATACATTACATTAACTCTTCAATATTTACCCTTTATAAATATTATGCCTAGGATTTTAAAATATAAGAAATAAAAAGATATAATTATTTATTTCACAGTTTATTGACATCATTTTTGATAGTTTAGAAAAAGAGAGAGAAAGGAAAAAAATCAACCTACAATTGTAACAATAGGCCCTTTTCGCTTTTCTACTAATTTTCCAAAAGAATATGGCATAAAACCTCGATATATATGGCCTACTCGAGAACAAGGTACCCATTCAATACTGCCACCACATTGCCAGATCTAAAAGATTTTTTTTTTGAAATGACACCACAATAAATATTTTTAAATAACTAAAAAAATTCAATAACACACACATAGGGTATAATATGCATATACAAACCATCAACTTATCATAGAAAAAAGAGCCTTGACTTCATTTTATAAATGCTTTTTAATGAATTCACATATTGCCACTTTTAAATTAATAATTACAAAAATATAATAAACTAATATTAAATTTTAATATTTTCTTTTGCAAAAGTACAGAAAATTATTTCTAAATAATTTTTAAAATATATCAGTTTTACTAAATACAAATAAACAATTGAGAATTTTTGACAAATTGGATATACTGAATGAGATTACTTTTAAGCTTTCCCTAATGCTTCTTATTAGATGGTCCATATATACATATTATTATAAAATAAAAAATTGTAAAGAATTCTAAAGAATTTTTAAGAAATTAACATTTGTACAATCCTTTTATCCCAGCTTTATT
>JAOUZG010001220.1:268645-286871 GCA_026289955.1 Argiope argentata
TTTGTAAAAAAAAAGAGTTATTAAGAATGCAAAATATATTATCAAATATATATATATATATATATATATATATAATATGGCCACCTTAATATTATAAATATTAATAAACTTAACTGTGGAAAACAACAGCAGCAGAATTAACTTTTGATAATATATTTTGCATTCTTAATAACTTTTTTTTTTACAAACCTTACACAAAAATAAGTGTTTTGCATTTTCACTGAACATAAATACAGCATGAAAAGATAATATAGTATTGGTATATTACATATATAATGTATATAAATACCTTAAAAGAAAGCTCAAAATTTTCTCCTCCCCAGACAAGAAGACCAGGATCATATGCTCCAAGTTCTAAAAAGTATTCTCGGTTTATTGCAAACAAACCCCCAGCATGGGTAGGAGACCTGCAAAAAATGTGCATAATATTTAATCAAAATAATTTATGTAAAATGAACTTTCAAAATTTAATAGCTAATAAGTAAAATATTTATATAAGCCTCAGATTTTCACATAACTAATTTCTATTTTAATTACAGTAAAATATATAAAATAATCCTTCCCCTCCTGTTATTTTTTACAATAGTTTAAAAAAATATATAAATAGAATTGCCTATAAAATTAATTTGCAAATCTTATTGTTTACATTTTAATATTATCTGCAGTAAAAAATATTACAATAGTTTACAATTAAACAAGCAATGGTCACCCTTCTCCTGTAACATTTTGAAGATAAAAGATAAAAATGTTAAAAGTAAATTAAATGTAGAGTTTAAACTGAAAATATGAAAGATTTCTATACATAAATTATCGCACAAAAGATAAAATAATTCATTTAGGAAATATGCTTGTTATATCTATTTATATTTAAAATACAGGCAAATGTTATTTTAATAATGGTAAATGTCAAATTAATTTGCAAAACACATTTTAACTATTTTAAAAAAATAAATAGCAATTTTATGTAGCAACTATTTGATGCATAAATTTTAATCATCCTCTTTCTCAATTTTGAATACACAACAAATCCTATTTTACATACTTGTAAGGTTCACTGTGATATTTTCTTTTTTTGGCTTCTTGTTCTGGCAATTCAGTTTCTTTATAAAGCATTCCCCATTCAAAAATACCCCTGAAATGAGTATCTCCTTGATAGACAGGCCTATACTCAAAATTATCCTTATCAATTCCATCAATTACAGGCACAGTCATTATTGTTCTGAAAACGAAAAAAAAAAGTCTATAAAAACATCAAAATATTAAATAAATTTTTAAGTATAATAAAAGCTTTAATAAATCATAAATTATATAATTGTTTATTGTAAGGATACAGCAAAATATATACATTATTATTTTGTCGGGTTTTTAAGAAATTATTCAAATTCCCCTGTGTTCCCCCCTGATTTTTTAATTGTCTGTGTTTTCTTGTTGGAATGGCAAACCAGATCAATCTCTTCTAATACAAACAATCTTTGGTTGAAAATGTTAGTACGATTGTGAACAGAACTAAACATTTTTGTTTTAAACACAAGGTAAAGTAATTTTTGAAAATAAATGATAGTAAAACATTGTTAAAAATAATATATTCCACCTTCAGAGGATTTTCCTTTTATAAACATTTACAGCAAGAATTTTAGAATTTTGCTCCAACAATTTATACAGCATATATCATGCACAAATAGAAAAAAAAAGAAATTATGATACCTGTTAACATAAATTGGAGATAAAAGAGGTGGCAACCAGTTTGTATTCACTTCACAATGAGCATCTAAAAAGACTATCACTTCACCTGTTGCATATTGGGCACCATATGTTCGAGAGCGAATAAGACCTTCTCTTTGTTTGTTTCTATATAAACGGACTTTTTGTCCAAATTGACGAATATAATCCTCTAAATCACCTTTCAAATTTTCTGTAATGAATTGAAAAAACAAATATTAAATATTATTTTAAAATTATCACAATAAAATGTAAATATTTTTGTTGCTCACCTATTATTTATTTAGAAGTTCATTTGAAGGCAACAGAAAATTCAATAACCCTTATTTTCTTAATTGTTCTTTCAAATTTAACATTTTAGTTTATAACAGTCACACTTCCCCTTAACCTAGAATAGAAGTCGCATTAGAAATTAAATCAAGCTTTGTTTTTCATTTGCATGCTATCCATGTTCCCTATTTCAGAAAGCAGAGTGAATTAGATTCATGAAATTGACAGAGATCACTCAGGCTATAATTTTTGGCAAATACATATTGGAAGTAGTAGAAAATGCAATTGACACATGATATAAATACCACTATTCTAAAAGTTTTTCATGTCTAACAAAATTTCATTGACATGATGGAATGAAGCTTGTAGTAACAACCACAAACAAGAGAAAAAATTATGAGATCTTTTGAAGCTACCTTATGACAGAGAATCTTGTTGCTTTTAAAAGAGCCAAAGTATAAGTTTATCACATTTGCTGCTATTGTCAGAGGGAATTCTACATATCCTTTGTTTCTTCTATTGTATCCAACAATTCTAATAAGACTGTGTAAAGGCTGCTAATGGAATTTATTGTGAATTTTACATATCTGCTTTAAAAACAGGACATATGAAGCATTTCACAACATTAGATGTAGCCAATATTCTCTGTCAAGCATTCACACAATTATACACACAGATTCTTATTCCTAACTTTCTGGAAGTTAAGAATCATTCAGGAATTATTGGCTTTTCATTTCAATGCCAGAAAAATTTTTTCCATACATCAAGTGAATTTAAGATGTCAGAATTGGAAATGGCTTTATCTCAAGCCCACGATACCAAATGGTATCTCCAAACATGCTTCACCATTTCAATACCATTACCTTCTGTAATTTATTACTGCTACTCAACAATCTGGATAGAACAAAAATACTTTTCACAAGGGTGCAAAACTAAAACCCTATTTTAGGATTCTATGTCAATCTTAAAACATGGCAAAGAATTATAAAACCCTCTGAACTAAAAGCCAAATATTCTGACAATTTGCCTTTATAAGACCTTTGAGCACATGATCAAGGCTTGCCAAAACTATGAATCAGAGAAACAATGATCCATCTTCCTGCAGAGGTTGATCTACTCTGCGGAAAAGAATAATATTTTCGATCGACTACCACTAACATATGAAGTTATGCAAACTCATTTGAGAGCTCTTAGGAGTGTTATTTATGTAGCAATTGAAGGTCGCGGTGCGAATCTGTGACGTTTGGACCTGTAGCCGAGTATCATACCGATCAAGCAAAAGGGACCCTTCAGCTCGAAGGATATTATGAGGCTTATAAGGCTGACGCTACAGTACTCCCCTACCAGTGAGTCGGACGATTTTGTAAGCGCTAAGCGTATGGCGAGCATGCGAGTTTTGTTGGTGCGTCGAGTTAGCAACGGCTTAAGAGGCGGCTTTGATGCGTTGAATTAGCGACGGCTTTGTTGGCTGGTAGATGGCGCCACGACTTTGCGGAAGGTTGCGTTGTCAAGGTCACCAATGTAGCTAGTGAAGGTCGCGGAGCGTACCTGTGACGTTTGGACCTGATTGATTGGTTTCAAATCTTGGGACTTATAGCTGCTATGGCCTTTGTCCCCTAGTATCCAAAGTTTTGAAGAACCAATTAATATCTGAGAAAAAACGCAGAAAAGGTTTGAACACAAGGATTTAACTCAAGAGATTTGCAGTGACCGGCGTTAAGTTGATGATGAATCTAATTTACGACCAAAATGCACGTTTGGACCTGTAGGCGAGTATCATACCGATCAAGCAAAAGGGACCCTTCAGCTCGAACGATATTATGAGGCTTATAAGGCTGATGCTACACTTAAATGTCGAAAAAGCAGGGTTCACAAAACTCACTAGCGCCAACAGTGATTATAACTACAGCTGGATGAAATCTCCTGACCCTAAGGGGTAAAGCATAAAAGAGAAGGAAGTTTTGTGAGGCAATTACGGTTTGCCAGCAAGTTCAAGTAGGGGAACAAAATCCAAATTCATTGCTGGTACAACAGCTGTACCAACCCGTAAGGAAAGGTTAAAAAAATCTCGGTATGACAGTTGTACCACTCGTAAGAAAAGTTAAAAAAAAATCTTGGAACGACAGTTGTACCACCCATAAGGAAAGGTAAAAAAATCTTGGTATAACAGTTGTACCACCTGTAAGCTAAAGGTTATTAATAAGTAAATAATTTCTATATCCCATCAGTTTCTGAATTTCCATGAATCATAGTATACTTGAAAATGTTGAAATCTCCTTTAATTTTAATTGTTATAAAAGATTTTATCTTATAATGTGTGTGAATCTTTTTAATTTAATCTATTTTTACCATTTGACTGGTAGAGTATTGTCAAATGTGGTTCTTTTACCGGTAAATTATAAGTAAACAATGAACCAACCTAGAATAGGATGGCTGCTTTCCTTAAACTCCTCATTTATTTATAGCTCTATAATGCAAAATAAATAAATAAATAAATAAATAAAATTATATATATATATATATATATATATATGCTTTTGATATGCCAATCACAAGAAGATTAATATCGTAATAAAAGTTAAAATTTTTTTACAAATATTGGGAGAGGGATATCACATACAAAAAACGAAATTCTTAGATGGTCTGAATGAATTTTCTATCCAGTTTAAAATGTCCTTTTTAAGAGCAACATCTTAAAAAAATTAGAAAATTGATGCAACATTATATATATATATATATATATATCTATCTATCAGGGATGAACAACCCATGGCCTGCAGGCCAAAACTAGCACACGTAGCCTTTGAAATTGGCCTGCACATGTTGTTAATAAAATTAAATTAATTTAAAATGAAAGGACATTTTTTCAAATAACCAGGGGAAAAAAATCTGATACAAAAACGATTCTACATCAGAATAAATGGTTGTCCCCTTTGTGGCTACATGTGAGTACCAGTTTTTATATAGGAGAAGTTGTGAAAAAGAACGTGAAAAATCTCCACACATGAAAATGCAGTATGGTGATCAAATCCAAATCTTTGTTTGGCATTTTGAAAAGTGCCAAACAAAAATTGATGTACTTTCTTTATATTCTGTAGATTAAATCTAATGGGTGAGAGTATGCAGTTAGCCTTTGATTTACTGAATTCTGACTTTTGAAAAAATAAAAAAATCAGTTCAAAGAAAAATCAATATTACAAGACTTAGCCGAGGAATATCAATATATCAAGACTTAGCAGAGGAATTTTTGCGCTTAAAGCAAAATGTAGCTCCCCATGCAACTTTCTTTGCAGCACTTACATTTGTGAGCAAGTTTTCTCACTAATGAATTTAAACAAATCAAAAGTAAGAAATAGAATAGACAAAAACCTTATTCTGTTCTACTCATTGCCAAAACCAATCTTAAGCTCGGCATAAAATCAATGATTTCAAATATTTAATGCCAGCCATCTTATTAACTTTTACTAATTTTGATTATTAATTTTCTTCCCTCAAAATTTAAATTGTGTTCTCTGTATTATTACCAAAAAGTTTTCACCTGCTATTCTATTTCAATTTTGCCACCTTTTTAGTAATAATTTTTTTTGGAGGTAAAGTAAATCATATCTATAATGTTTGTGTTTTATTCATTTATTTATTGCATAATGTGTGGATGAGTAAATAAGTAAAGTAATAATTGTAATTCATGCACATTGCCACAAAAAATACAGTGTTTTCACGTTTATAACATTTTAAACATTCACGTAATGCTTTGGCCCTCGACATGATCTTTTTTCATATTTTGGCCCCTTACCCTGAAAAGGTTGTGCACCCTTTCATGTAATTTTTTTTCAATACTAATAAAGAAAAGTTAAACATAAACTTGATTATTAACAAGAAAATAATTTCTTAATGTTTTCTATATTTTAAAATCAATGAAAAAATGTGCATATATATAAAATACCTTTATCACTATAATCATCAACTAAAACAACTTCTTTCAAGAACTGTGGTGGTGATCTGTTTAATACACTATGTATTGTTCTTAAAAGGGTAGACCATCCTTCATTATGAAAGACTATGATAACACTGGTTGTAGGTAGATCATTTGGATATTGCCAAAATTTACACCTTAATAAAGAAAATTTCAAAACAAATATTAATCTCTATTTCAACAAATTATATATATAAAATTGAATTGAAAAGCACAAAATTTAATAGAAAATATTTTAATAAAAAGAACCAGTATGTGTTAACATAAAAACAGGTAATTTAGATAAGTTTTTTCTTTCAGCCTTAGAAAATTGCAGAAAATAAATTCATTAAGCAATTATAAAAATAAAATATGAATTATGGAAAAAATAAATCTTTTAAGGATAAAAGCATACTTTTAAAATACAATTATATTGACAACTGAAAAATAAAACATAGCAAAATTTTTACATAAAATAAAATATTTCTTGAAAATGCAATCAACAAAATTAAAAGTATGTATCAGTTTAATATAATAAGAGCACTTTTCATACAAAACATCATTTCCTATATCTCCTTCTTATATTCATATAAAAAATACTGAGAATGAATGTCATATATATGAAACACTTATAAACAAATAAATCTTAGCAATGTAATTTGTAATTAAATTTATAAACTTTTACATATTTTGCATATCATTTATACTGTGGTGGTTAAGGTCGCAGAACAAACCTGCAATGTTATGGCCAGTAACATAACCACAATGCCAAAAATATACTTCAGTATCGTAAATGTTACCTGGCTAATGAAGCTAGCACCACAGTACTCCCCTACCAGAGTCTGCGGAGAGATGAATGATTTTAAAGTACTAAGCATTATGGCGAGCATGTGAGTGCATTGGGAAGTGAATATTGGAGTTGCTGCATCAAGTGGGTCTAACAGCATTGTTCTTGCTGCGGGTAGATGGTGCCATGACAGTTGCATGAAGTTGCATTGTCAAGGTCACCAATGTGGAAAATAAGGTCCTGGTACAAACGTGCGATGCAAGGGCCAGTAGATGAGTAATATAACCTCAATACCAAAAGTATACTTCAGTATCGTAGATGTTATCTGGCTTATGAAGCTGATGCCACAATACTATTCAATATAGATAATATTTGCTTTACTTTATAGATGAACTTTTAGATTAGGGTTGAATGGAAAAAATAGAAACCTTGATTAGCTTATTAGGTATAATGGGAGGCCATGTTAGAAGCTATATTAATTTTAAGGTTTTTTTAAAAATTAATTATACTGCTAAAAGTTAATTACACAATTTTTACACCTAATTTTCAGAATTTCTTACAAACAGAAAATAAAAATACACAAACCCAGTTATTACTAACTTATTATTACTTTTTGGATATAATGCCATTTTCCGACTCAATATTCTTAAAAATAAAACATCATCATAGAAAAAGTTAGCAATCCCCTATACACCATATGTATTAATATTTTTTTCATATATGATTAAAATAAAAATGTCCGAGCATAAAACATTTTGAATACTTGCTTACTCAGATAATCTCTTGTCTGGTATGGAGCGGTCAAGAGCTATCTGGTCACTGACAACCATATTTATCCCATATTCCATCATTACTTGAGCAACTTCATTCTGATCTTCTGGACGAGCATAATGAGCTTTACCATTTTCACCTGGTCCTTCTCGCACAGTATCACTAGGCTGAGGTTCAAAATTTCCTAAGACATCTTTTTTAAATACAGCTCCCTGTCGTTGAGGCAGACTTTGACCCTGTAATAATAAAATCTATCCATAATAAAAACTTATCTATATAAAATGGATCACAAAAAGCCGCCAAATATGGATCTGATCTTTTGCATTTTTATTAAAAGTAAAACAAAACTAACATTAAAACAAATACAAAATTAGTAAACAATAACAATCATTAAAAAATATAACAATAATAATCGTTTCAATAATATGATTATTAACTGAATCAAGAACTATTAAAAAATTAACAGGGCCAATGAAGAAGACAAAGAAATGAAAGCATTATTTAATCAATTGAAAAAATGTTTGTCATTGAAAATAAACAAGTACATTCTGATGAAAGTTAAAAATATAAAATTGAATACAAATTAATATATAGGAAAGACAAACTTTAGACATATTTTGAAAAAACAGAGGAAAAAATTTAAATGCTCTATAGTTCCATCTTATCACATTAGTAATTACTAAAACAACTACAATAACTTATTCAGTTTTGTGCGTTATTTCTGAGAAATTGCTTAGCTTCATCCAAATGTGACATATATTAAAATGTCTTTTTAAATGATATACACACTTTGTGCATTTATTTTTGTCATTTCATGATGCACATATTTCTTAATACTTATCATTGATAATCAGATAATTTGCTGAGAACATTGATTGTCTTACATTTAGTTCAATCTTTTGTAATTAATTTGATGATCAGGATTCCAGCGACAAAGTATATTTAAGCTCCATATTGTTATTAATATTTAAACGGAATATTTTCAAAGCCTACAACTTCAGATTGCCAAACAAATGTAATTATGTAAATAATCTATTTTCTATTGCACATTGTCTTTAGCAATAATCCATATTAAAATTTTTGTCCCAATTGCAAATTGTTCAGTTAATATATGGAATATTTCTTATCTTTCAACAATAGTAAACAAATTAAGATTTAAATATTTGATGAAACAATGGACGGCTCAGCCTTACATTTCTTATTTCCTAACATAACCCATAAAAGCTTTGCACTTTTATTTTGTTACAATCCAGAAGTTCGTTATTCCTCTCCGAAACTTTTCAGCCATTTTCTATGCTCTGTTTTCATTGGTTCTCGCTTCAAAGTCGCCAGAATGGCGACTTTTGGCGGGATTTTGAAAAAGTCGCCAAGGGTGACTGTACAGTAAAGTTCAACAGAATGGACAAAGCCTGAATTTCATAGCAACAATGAAAAAGTTAATTGTTATCAATTGTTAAAATTTAAATATTTTTAGAAAAAAACAAAAACAAGATATACTTGAAAGTTATTTTTTTTTAAATTTTAAAAGGATTTAAAAATTATTTACATGCAACATTATTGAGAATTATTGTTAAAAATACTGAAACTAATTTTCATTAATTAAAATTTTAAAAACTCACATTTATATATACATTTCTTAGATAAAAAAATACATGTGACAATAAGTAGTAGCCCTGAGTCAAATGTTTTAGCAAGTGGAATGATAACAATATTGACTCTCCTTTATTATTAGTCGAGACAGGCATATGTCCAATGAAAATTTACATATTTCAATATTATACTTCCAGGGAAAAAACACTTTTGAAAAATATTTACTTCTGTTTAAAGACCAATTACAAACTAATGTTTTAAAAAACAAATAACACTATTATCAAGACAACTTACTCTGTTTGCTAAGGCTGACCCAAGGCTTCCATCATATCCTTTAGGTTTTGGAAGAAAAAATGCCACAATACATATCAAGACAATTATAGCAAGGCATATTTTAATCACACGTCCTTTTTTCAAACCAATAACTTTCATGATGATATACTTGAATTCTAAACAATAGAAAATTGTACTTAAAAAATGTTAATAGTTAAAAACCTTTAATTAAAATATAAAGAATTTTTAAGATATAAAAATAATATTAGAAATAAAATATAAAACAAAACTTCAAATGTTATACATCTGAAAAAAAAAATGATTAGATAAATTAATCTTTTTAAAACTTAAAATTTAGCTTTTAAACTTTTTGTACAAAATCTCATCAAGCGCAAAAAAAAAAAAAAAAAAAAGAAAGAAGACAACTATTAAATTTAATAAAATAATGAATGTATTATTTATACTGTCTCTGAAGCAGAGCACATATTTTTGGACTTAAATAATTTTAAAGTTTACTGTCAATTTCCTTACCTTATACAATAAGAATTTCCTATTTCATTAATTATTTTCAAGTTTAAAAGAGCCAAACTGAATTTATCTGAATATTCAAATGCCAAGATCCCAAAACTTGGGATTTCTTACCATTGATTTTTGAGCAGGATTGTTAAAATAACATCGATGTATTAATTAAAATATTTGAAAAATAGAAAATTATATAAACAGTAATACTGACGCCCTTTCCCAGTTAATTATATAGGAGGAATTTTTTTTAGTTATAGATCATCATACAATTATTTAGTTATTATAGTTTATTTTCATTGAATTTTCATTTAAAAGAATCATATTTAACACTACTAAACAATATAATTTACAGTAATAAATAAATAACTTACTAAAAAAGAGCAGAGCTTTCTACACATATATATTCACTTTCTTTAATTTCATTAATAAAAAGAAAGTTAAAAAGTAATAATTCTAAATCATAAGAAATAATTAATAAGAAAAAATAAAAACATCGAAATCCTATAAGTTAATTACATGTCCATAAAATTTCTTTTATTAATTCATTACTTATTAGAAAAAATAAGCAGCTGTATTTGACTTAAAAATAAATAAATTAAATGAAAGTTGCCAACGCAGCCGCAAATCGCATTAGAAGCATAAAATGCGTTTTGTTTATCAAACGAAAGCTGTTAGATATTATCGAAATTTTATGATTATGACATACTTCAGACACAAGTTGCTTTTATGTTTTTAAGTAAGATTTTATCACAAATATATCCATTAGGTAGCCGACAGCCGAAATTTGGTTATTTTACTTTCGACTTTTAAAGCACAGTCCTGGTTGCGGTTTCAACAAAGAATAAATAAACTTTATAAATGTTTTAGAAACGAAATATTCAAAATATCCCGACTTGTTTACATTTAAGTTCAAATAATCAAAATACAGGTTTAATTTAAATTAAAGTAAATGTAAAATGCCAGTTAAGCTGTAATATGCTAGTTGATGAATTTCTATAACAGTAATAACGAGCAAAATTTACTCTAGTGAAAAAAAGCATCTCTGAATATAAAACATTATAATGAATATAATGAATATCAGATATATATTTATAAGCTTAAAAATAATTTTTTTGGATTTTATTTTTGGGGGCTTATTTTATAAGCGTGGGAGAGCAAATATAGGCAATTCGTAGGCGTAAGATAAACATCAGTTTTTGTGAAAACAATCAAGAATTGTTGGAGATCTTTTGACTGTTCACAGAAATTGAAAAAATGCTTTGAATTTTCAACAGGTAAAGCATTTTTTTTTCATTTTATGAGCAATCTTTAAAAAAATCTAAGCTTCCAATTTCAGAAGTTCTAAATTTAAAAACAATTTCTAATCAGAAATGAATTTAAAAACATTCAGATTAAAAGTATTTATTGTAATACACTTTTGCAATAAATTTTTCTATCTTAATGTTTATGAATCAAGAAATGCATGTAATTACATTTCGAACATTTGTACATTTTATAAAATTTATGGACCATATGGAAAAATTCTCTCAGCAGGCGGTCTGTCATTCATGTCATTATTTCGCCATTTCCGGTTTTATTTATAACCGTCGCTTTTCATCTAGGATAAACATTTATGACGTAATGTGAATGACTTGCTTGGCATGGATTCGAATATTTATAGTCCTGTACGTAAAAGTGCTATCATTGCAGAAACAAAATTTTAAGTCATAGTATATTTTTCAGTTTCAACAACTCGCAAAACTATTTCCATTTTTGCGTGTTTGTAGTTTTAGCTCATATCGACATAACAGTTTCGGTTTGTTTTTATACTTTTAGAAATTTCCCAGTCACATTCATATGAATTAACTGTAATATTTATTTGTGTCTGGAAATGTAAACTGTATTATCCAGCTGAAGGATTGTTGTAGGAAAGTACTCTAATGATATGATTTTGTGTCTTGCTTTTGGTGAATTTAAATGCATAAGGGCTAGAATTTAAACAGATTTTATGAACTTTTCTTATGTAGGTTTTAAATATTTTTTTTTCTTAAGTGCTTAGACCTAAAAAAATATGTGTTGAGTCTTTAAAAGTGTGAAGATACTCTTGCAATGGTAATGTCTATTGTTATTAAAAAATAATTCTTAAATTATTAGCTTATGGAGAAGTATAGTATAATGGGCTTCAAGAGACAGATGTCGAGGGCAGAATGTTAAAAGATTTGTCATTTGATCTTTCAGAATGGCTGTTACATTTTGTGGTCTTGCTGAGTATTTAATTCTGATTCAGTATTTAATTTTAGACTTAAGTACCCAAAAAAGCTAACTAAGCATTGATTATATAAATTGGCTATGTTTTTTTAGGTGTTTTTGTTTTGACATCCTAATAAAATTTTGATCTGTTGCTTGGTCTAAACTATATTAATTTTAATGCAAGTATTATTTTATTCCTGTAAAAGGGAAATTTTTATGGTCATTCTTAACGATAGGTATGATATTTTCTAATAATTTAAGATGAATTTAATATTTATATTTGCATTTTGTATAAAGGAAAATAAACATGCAAATATAAATTATTTATTTTGAAACTAAGTTGTAAAATTGAAAATTGTACATTATCTAAAGTGCAATAAATAATATTCAATTTTGATTATGGTGCATTATTTAAACAAAAGCAGATAAATTAAAAAAAAATGCCATTAATTTTTATTTCCTAGTAGGAAATCAGGCCAGTAGTTGTAAAGAGTTTGCAATACATAAAATTAAATATTGCTTTTTATCTTTCTAATTGGCTTTCTCCTAAGGGGTGCACTTTGAATGACTTATTTGACTTATTTCACTACTTACTTAGACTCTTACATTTTATTACTTATGAAGATAAATGCACAATTTTCGATGAATATCAATCCATTGATAAAACATTTAATATTTTTAAAAAAGAATTATATTTATTTTCATTATATATATATATATATATATATATATATATATATAAATATAAAACATTAGTTTTTTATATAAAAAGCATTTTTATTTCTTTTTTTTTATATGAATTGAACAGTATTTTACTTACAACAGTGTTCTAGCACAAGTCTGTACTTTTTATGGAAAATAAATGGAAGTAAAATACTGTTGATGCAAGTATTGATCATTATTAGTAAAGAAGTAAATTTAAAATAAATTTTAGAACTAGAAATGACTTCCAAAATATATCACAAAAAAAAAATTCAGAATAGTTAATTTAGTATCTAAATTTAAGGAGGACTAATTTTGTTTAGTATAATTTTTCACAGTTGTAAGGAATATTATACATTATTTTTATTTTATAATAATTAAAAAATGGACTGCATATTAAAAGAGAACATGATTCTTTTGAATGGCATCAATTATGATAATCTATTTTGTTTATATTTTTAGTTTCATGGTTACTGAGTAAATAAAACATATTATTACAGACCATTCCTTTCATTGGACCATTACCACATCCTTTACAACCGGGAAATCTCGTAAGAATTTCTGGTGTTGTTGGTAGCTCTGCAACATGGTATGCATTTAATATGTTTAATCAAATGAATAAATTTACAAATTTTAAAAAATTGATAGTAAATTAAAAAGCTTTAAAAATTGAAGTTCATAATATAGCATGTTTAAAATAAAAGAAACTAGCTTAATTAACTTTATACTATTTTATAGAAAAAAACATTTCCGAGGTCAGTTTTTTGTGAAACAGAACCAACTTAATTATTAGCATTGTCATACAGATGCTTTCAAACAGGTTTAGAATGCAGTCATCTGTTTTTTTCTTACAGAAAATGTTATGCCTCTGCTAGGCTATTTTATGTCTTATATTAACAGTGTAATCTCAGATTGTATGCTTGTTTTTTGTTGATCTTCTATTTTTATTGTCAAAAATCAATATATTTTTCTGTATTTTCACTAAATATTGTAAAAAAATAAGGGAGATATAATAACTTTTATCACAATGTTGTTAAAATTTTGAATTGATCACCCAATATTTTAATGATCATGAATTAGTAGCATTTCAATTGAGCATAAAGTAATTTTATTTATTGGTATTAAATATTAAAAACATCAAGAATATCGAATCAAGTACAAACTTTATCATTCAGATTTATTCACTGTTTACATAAAGAATTGCATTGTTACATTCACATTTTATATTTTGTATTATTTTAAACATAAATAAATATCATAATATAACATTTACATAATTACTAAATCTTCTAATTCTTTTGATGTTTAAGTATAGCAATACATCTCAATGTTCTGAGAACGGGTAGTTTTTTAGAACAAATTTGCAGCCACAGGAAAACAATAATATTTTTTCCCAAGTTTTAAGTGACTTGTCAATATGTCTTTGGTCAGTTTTTACTGATAATAAGTTAGACAAGGTGATTTTTTTATTCCTATTTATAGCTGTATTTTATGGCCAATAAATAAAGCTATATATTGCAAGTTATATTTATTCTGGGGTATTTAGCATTGTTTAAACTGTCTATATTGGCCATTTTCTAAGGTTAAAACATTTTGTCTGTATAATTGATCATATTAAAACATTATTTGTGCTTTTTTGTATCTTGCCACACTGTTATCAGTCAGTACTAGTACTAATATCTATTTTTGTTATTTTTAAGATACATGTTTCTGAATTCTAGAAAGAGAGAATATCCAAGTTAAATATTTAAAAAAATATTTAATAATAAAAATAAGTTATTTAAAAAATATTTAATAATAAACATAAGTTATTTTTTAATTTTTTTTTTGAAATATGTTTGAATCATCCTTTGTTTTTATAGTTTTATGAGAGTAAAAGTTATTCAGAAAGAGAATTAATCTTATTTGTTAATTAATTTTGTATCATTTTACAACTTTTTTCTGATAGTTCATGATTATGAATTAATTTGCTTTACATGATTCATCAGTTACATTCTGTAATCACATTTAAAAAGAGAAAAGATGTGTCTTCCTTGCTTTGTGATTAAATTATATGGAACCAAACCCAAACTTCCCCAACAGCTATTGAAGGAAAAACAGGAAACAGTTACTACACTGATGGCTTTATTTTAGTTATCACTGACATGCACACACACACATACTCAATGATAACTTTTCTAAAATAGAAGGTGATGCAGTGCCCTCTTTTAGAAAAAGAGTAATTTTTAATACTGGCCCTTGATGACAAATGTCATCAAAAGGCCAGGACACTTGTAATTAAACAGATTTCTAAAATGACTTGAGCATATATAAAATATTTTAAAATCTAAAAAGTACACTTAATGAGCTAAATAATGTCAATAGACAGTTTGACAATTTAATTGATGTCTTTTTTAACTCTCCATTTTCAGTTTTTAGATTAACTGTTCTAGTGTAGTTATCAGTTTCCTCAAAGGTCTTTAAGACTTTCCATTTTCCACTTTATTGGAGGTAGATTGTTGTCTCTTATCAACACCAAATCATTGACCTTTAAATTTGGGCAAAGAATTTTAGACTTTTTTCTTGCTTGCAGTTGAGTTAAATAATCTTTGGACTAGGATCTCCAAATTCACTGTGAAATCTGATTTATCAATTTCAGTCTATCGCAAATCAATACTTTTGATCAGTCAGATCAGGCTCTGAGATTTTCTGTAATTCTGACACTATAAGGAAATGGTCAGGCATAATCACTGAAAAATCATCAGGGTCATCTGATGCAGCAAACAATGATTTGGAGTTAAGTACTGCCTTGGTCTCCTGTAGAATGATTGAAACTCTTCATTAGTCAAGATTTGATATCCTATTACTTGTTTTAAGTGATATTTCATTGATTTCATTAACATCTTCCAGAGTTCACCGATATATGGGGCCAACAGGACATTTATTGTCCAAATACTGACCATTTCCCTTCGAATATTATTTCAGCACATATTTAGTCCCTGACGAAATCGGTAACACAATCGCTAAATATTGGTCAGTTTCCCTCAGAGGGAAACCCAAAACCCTCTGGGTCTGTCTGAGTCTCCCCATAATTCTCTGTAGGATATTTTTCTGAGTTGTGAAACTGATCCAAACATTCTTGGGAAGTGGGCTGAAATTCCTTCAAAACGATACCTTTAAATTTATGGTAATTTGCAATGCCTTTCTCAGTTACATAAACTATTAAATTTGAAGTCTTTTTTCCTATTATATTTTAAAGGCTTTTTCCAATGCCTGGAAAAACAACTAAAGCACTCTGCACTAGTAAATACAGGAATGGTCATTGCCTTGATACTTTTAGTCAAATTCTCAATACTTTGATTTCATTCATCCGAATAACTTTGGCCTGAACCTTTCAACCCATTTTGTAACTCCATCTGTCTTTCTAATTGTGCCAATTTTACCTGTTTCATTTCCAACCTTCTTACCTCATTTTTTTTATATCACTTTTTTTTCTTACTTTAATTTTTTATCCTCAATTATATTATCATTTATACCCTGTACAAATGTGGTTCTTTCTTAATACCTCCCTCTTTTTGATTAATTTTTTTAAATCAGTTAATTTTAGGTCCTCTGCAACATTCAAACCAATCCCTTCCACAACTAATCTGAACTCTCCCTTTTTGAAATTACTGAACAGCATTTTCTACACTTGTTACACAAAAATATTGTCAATAAAATTACTAAAATCTACACAAAATATCACTTCACAAATTGGACCAATAAAACCTCTAAAAACATTTAAAATTTACAACAAATTATGCCAACTAAATTATTCAACAAATTATGCCACGACTAGCTCAAAACTTTAATGTAAAAAACTGAGTAAACACTACACTCAAACCTCACTTCTGATACCAAAAAATTGTTTATCATTAAGTTATAAGGAATTAAACTCAAACTCACCCCAACAGCTACCAAGGGAAGAACAGGAATTAGTTACTACTCTGATGGTTTTATTTTAGTCGTCACTGACACACACAAACACATGCTCATTTATACATTCCTAAAATCACATTATGGTCACAACACTCCCTTTTAGAACAAAGATAATTCTTAACAATCCTGGTACATGGAAATTTAAACAATATGTAGCAAAGCATTGCTTAATTATGGGATAAACAGTTTATACAGAGTTTCACTGGGACTAGTCCTTTTCCTAATTATTGAGAAAATCACAAGTTGATATGTTCTTGCATTATCCATGTCATTTAATTTTAATTTTTAGTTAAAATTCAAATGTTTCAGATCTAATATGTATTAAAGCATTTTTCATAGAACAGTTAATTATTCACCTAAAAATGTTTTGCATACTGCAGCAAATAATTTTAAATTTTTAATAACTGAAAACAAGGATAACGATTTCTCTTTAGCTTATGAAATTAGCTTGCTACTGAATTCATTTAAATCTAATTTTTAATTCACCTAAATTGGAAAACTTTAAATGTTTTGTGGGAAGCAAATAATTCACCATTTTACACTGAATTTGAGTTTTTGATAAAAATTAAGACATTTCTTCTTTCTTGCTATTAAATCATTAAAAAATGGCATGTTTTTACAAATCTACACATTTTATTGAGTTATTATATTTTTATATTTATTTCATTATACAGAAATTCTGCTAGCAAACAAATTAAACTTTATATGTAGTCTTAATGAAAATTGCAGATTATTAGTAATTTTAACTGAGATTTGTCATGGTCAAAATCCACCAAATAATGGAATATTTGTTTTTCTGTCTATTTGTTCATATGTGAATGTTCATATTACATTATAACTCAGAACTCACAGTAATAGGAAACTAGATGGATGATTATTATATCGTTACACAAAAATTATAACCGACTATTGTCCATTAACAGACTATGTCAGCACAGTAATTTTTTGACTACATTCACAGTTAGCAAGATATGTGAATGTTGATGTTATCTTAATTTTAAAACTGAATATTGAAACTAAGAGGTATAAGAAAACAGCTGAAATAGGTATAAGAAACAGCTGAAAATATTCACTTACTTCTCTTCTCAAAGTTAAATACAAAACACATTGGGTTGTTTAAGTATCCAAGAAAGTTGAGAAAATAATCCTTTCTCTGGTTTGGACTTAGCTTTTGAGAGAACAGGCTCCTAAGAATTATCTTTTGTAACTGTAATTTGAGTTCAGAATATTTTCCTTACGTTTATCTTTTATTTTTAATCTGAAGTTACACTCATGCTCATAAATTAAGGATAATGCAAGTTCAGGAAAAGAAAGAGTCCAAAGCAAAACAAATGACTTATTTGTAAAGTGTATTTATTAAACAAAAGGTAAAGAATAAAAAAGATGCTATATGTTTGATATGATTAATAAAAATTTCAATTTTTTGCTCTCTGAAACTAACTATATATATATAT
>JAOUZG010001220.1:295196-337475 GCA_026289955.1 Argiope argentata
ATATATATATATATATATATATATATAATTTCTTGCAATTCTGTATAATTAGTTTTAAGTTTTCTTTCAACTTTTATATAAATTTTATTAAATTAAGTGTGATACATTGCAGTTAGTATAACCTATGCTTACTAATCATTTATTTATCTGATTTTTAGGGCCAAGAAGAAAAGAAAAGTGACTCTGGATTAAATTTAAGTAATTTGGCAACTGCTGGTGCTGCAGCTTTAGCAGGTGTTGCAGGATCCACAATTCTAGGAGGCAAACACAAGAAAAAAAAGAAACATGGCTATGAGATTCCAGGCATGGGCCATGGTCTGGGACCTGCTGCATTAATGGGTGGTGTATCTTCATTGATGGGTGGCAACAAACATGGACATGGGGTAAAGGTTTAAATTCAAGTTCCGTCAATTGTTTTGCATCTTACTCAGTCTTATTTTGCATTTTCAAGTTTTTACTTTTTAAAGTACTCTCACTTTGCCTTTATTAGAGCTCTTGTTCCTTTCTGATATACTTACCTGTATGGTATAACATAAAATAACTTTCAACTTATTTTGATATTAAACAAAAATTCATATGTTTTTGCAAAATTTTAATTTTTCTGTAGCTGAACATTAATGTATTACATTTTTCTGAGGTAATATATGATGGCAGGATATTGTTATTTTGAAATATGAATGACTATATGATGTTTTGCTAATCATTTGTTCCAAATAAAGACAATCTCCCCCCCCCCCCATCTCCCATCTTCCCATTTACTTGGAAACTCTTCTCCAGCTTTTTGGGACTAAATTTGATGCAGAAGACTAAGGTGTTATATTGAAATTTATTTTTATTACATTTCTTCCATTCATGAAATAATTTAAAAGTAAAGAGTTGTTTTAAAAGTGAGTTGTATGTTCTACAGTATTTGTATTTCATTATGCTAGTTAAATATGCTTTTTGAGTTAGTTTGTATAAAAATGGTTTATTTGGTAAAGGGTTAAAGGCAGTAATGATTTGATTGATGAAAAGGATTTCTAAAATTAAAAATGTTTATATTTATTCTAGTTTTTGTATTTATTTTTTATTTATATGTATTTTTATAAAGTTATAAATATTACAATAATTTTAATTGAAAATTCTTTGTTCAATTTATAAATTATATATATATATATATATATATATATAATATAAACACCATTTAATTTAAGAAATGGAAATTAATTATACCATTTGTTATCATGATTTTTCCATAAATATTGTACTGTCTATGTAAGAAGTCTTAGTTAATTTCCTGTTAAATATTTGTAATAATTATGTGCCTGATGTTTTGTTTACATTTTTATTCTTAACTAGCCGCCTTTGGTGACCAGTCGGTTTGCCAGTATTAATACTCGCTAAAATTTTCATATAATATTTTATGTAGCTGTGTCTCATAACAGGTTTTTCACCAAAATATTTTTGAACCAAATAAATTTTGATAATCATATAATTCATTTATAGTATTATTTTCTTCAGATGATCTGTTCACTGTACTATTCATCTTTCTGTTTCTATCCGAGCAATGACTGTCCCGGAATTGATATTTTGCTTACATGGTGGAGGGAAAGGTCTAAAATTCTACGTTTTTATAGAATAATGAGATTCAAATTTTTATAAATGTAAACACACTAAACAAATAAAGACACAATTGATTTTCAAGAGATGCACAAGTTTAAAACAGCTTGGAAAATGCCGCTCACAGAGGAAATAATGGTGGCACCCCCCCTGCTTCTTTTCATTTTTTTTCTTCCCAGCCCAGACTGTTTTGAGCAGGTATAGATTAAATATACATACAGACTAATAATAAAAGCAACTATTTTCTTTCTTTTTTAAACATCTCGTTATCTATGAATGGAAACCAACTGACTTCGCGCATTTCTTTCTAAACAAATCATAATTTATTACTTCCTGCTATCTTACTCAGCTGGCGTGGTGGAAGGAAATGAAAATGTTTGGTGGGAAAGTAAGAAAAGTGTTGTTTTAACTATTTTCCTCGCAGTTTTTTCATTTTTTATCTCCTTAAGAACCATCCTCGCGTCTTAACGAAAATTTTAAAAAATTAGCCGAATTGGTCCAGCCGTTCTCTAGTTTTGCGCATAGCAACGCATTTCGAGAAACATTTTTATTAATATAGATAGATAGTTATGATCAAATACATTTTATTGTTTAAAAACTTTGATAGATTCTTTGTAGTTAATTATATCAAATTTGGAAAACTTTCAAAGTTTATAATATCCCTAGGAATACTTTCAGATGTTTTTAATTACTTTGAAGATATTTTACCTGCAAATACTTCTAAATAATAGATTCTAAAAGAAGTACTTTACTAGAACATTGGTTGGTGTAGTTATTTGAAGAAAGAGCTATGTGTACCAAGCAAATGGAAAAACAGTAGAAAAGACTATAAAACATACTCATTAAGATATAAAAACAAAGGTAAAAACATAAAAAAAAGGTTAAAATTTGATAATGCAGGTAATAAGTGGACTAGTTTGTAAAGGCTTAATACATAAAACACAGACTCAAAAAAAGAAAAAGAAAAAAAAGGAGCAACTAAACAACTTAAAAACTTAAAGAAAACAGCAGTTAACGAGTGCTAAATAAAAGAATGATAACTAATAATTTTATAAATTTAAAAATATTTAATTTTATAAATTTAAAAATATTAAATATTTCACCTAAAAGGTCTTATAAAATTAATGACAATGATTAAAAAAATTGGAACCTTTAGGAGTTAAAAGAAAGATATTCAATTAAAATGTGGTTTACAATAACATCAATGCATCATGTGGATACTGCTGCTCAAAAAGTATATGTAGCAATATATCCAATATGTAAGTGAAATAATTTTATGTGAATCTCATGCAATGGTAGATTGGACTTCAATTCAATATTATGTTTGATTGAATGCAGCTTAATTTGAATTTGCTGCTGCCATGCTAATTGGAAGAATGTATATAGCGAAGGTCTTCTCAACATCACAATAAGGAAGTCACTGAGTTAAAAACTGTTTCTGATTTTGCTGCCAAATCTTTCATTTCATTTCTGGAAGTACTAACATTATTACTTGATAATAGAACTCTGATTTTAGAAAGAAGGTCACTGAATTAATAAAACAAATATAACTCTAAATTATATAGACTAATCTGAGATAACATGACTGGCAAAATGGAAATTTATTACTGTAGAATTTCAACATAAAACAGATATATTTATTGATTTATACTATATATAATATATAATATTATTTATATTTATTTTTATCTCAATTTTTATTCACGTACTTTTTTATTTGAAAATGATAAAGTCTTGCTTTATATTGTTCATTCTTTCCTTCTGATTGGATAAAAATACATTGCATGTTTCTTTTGTCTTTAATTGTAGTTTATTGTAATAAAAATGTTAGCAATTTAAAAATATTATGTATCCTTGCCTTTCAGCATAAAGGAAGTGGCATGGCTGCTCCCTTGGCTGGAGGAGCAGCTGCATTGGCTGGAGCTTACATGTTAAGTAAAAGTCCAGTAAGTACTAATTTAGATAAAATGTGACTGTAATAAATTTATGTATCTTTTTACGTATACAGATATCTAATTTGTTTTGACTTTTAAAATGCTCAAGAAGAAAAATAATCTCTTTGAGAGGTGAAAAGAATGTTGAGGCAATTTTTCTCTGTCTTAGTATTCAATGCAGAAGTTTATTTATTTTATTTTGCACTGAGATAGTTTTGCAGCATTTTATTGCTGCTTATTTACTTTACAATATCTTTCTTTACTATTAATATAAGAAAAATATTAACTATATTATGTTTAAAAGTAGCTGGATTAGTTTGAAATATGTTAAAATTCTTGATCTGCCTCTTTCTATATATAATAGTTAATATATATCTTATTAATCAGAATATTTTCAATATTAGAATTACTTTGTATAAAATATTAAATTATTCAATATCTTTCCATTATTTAAATTGTTTTTTGCTTACGATAAAATTAAGAATTGC
This sequence comes from Argiope argentata, assembly GCA_026289955.1. Lineage (NCBI taxonomy): Eukaryota > Metazoa > Arthropoda > Arachnida > Araneae > Araneidae > Argiope > Argiope argentata. The sequence continues at coordinate 299,218 of JAOUZG010001220.1, forward strand.
AGTAGATGATTTAAAAAAAAACTCCACTTATAATTAATTTTCTCTATAAATTATTAATATTTGTTATAATAATATTTCAAGTTTACAAATGCTGAAGCTAAAATAAGTTTTAATGAAGATTTCAAAGCAATTAATTAAAAAGTTAATTTTTCATAATTAAAAACCTGAAAATATTCAAAATCAGTAGATGTTTCTGGTATAAATTATCGATTGTTGACTTTTAAACATTATTTTTATTTTCTAAAACAGTTCTTCATATGAATTCTTGTCTTTCAACAACAAAAAAAATCATTTGCTCACAAAATATTTACTTTCATTTGAATTTGAGCAAGGTACTTTTCTTTTAGGTATTTAAGAATCACTGTTCCAATTTTTTTTGGTTCCTGGAATTTTTAAAGTTTTGAATTTACATACACACATTTTATGCATACACATCTATATATGTGTGTGTGTGTTTAATTAATTAAAAAATTAGAATGTAAGGAAGGATGTTTACAATTTATTCTATTCAGAACTTTTACATAATATAAACATAGCCTCTTTTCAATATCAAATTGAAATCTAGTAAAATGTGATTTCATTGTAATTATGTTTATGTGCTTTCCAGATTAGGCTGTTAGATTTAGATGATTATTATTTTCATAAGAGTTAAAAAAATCTGTTGCATTAAATTCAGATATTAGTAGTGTACAACTTTATATTTGATATTTTTAGAATTGTTGAAATTTGGTTGACACACACACATATATATCCCAATAATTCTTTTTTGACTGTGAAATTGTCACTGGCTGTTCCAAGAATGAGTTTATGACAAGTTATTTATTTTGCACTATTCTTTTAATTTGCCATGTAAGATATACTCAGATTCACTTCATTTAGATACATTTTCATGCCCTATCTTGTCTTTACTGTGTTATTTATAATATTGTGGCCAGCATTAAGTGTTTCGTTGATTTTATTTGTCATCACCAATACTTTTATGAAATTTCTTGTGAATTCTAGTGAAGAATTAACTGAAATTTCTGTTTTATCACTAACCTTTGATGTAAATTGTATTTAGTGTATGTTAATCTTAACAGAAAACAGTTTTTGTCTTTGCAATCACATGCTGTAATAATATTGGAACTTGTTTTGGAGATTTTAATTTGGACGCTGGTATTATTATTATTATTATCAAATACCTTTATATATATATATATATATATATTTGTTTCACAAGTAAAATTTTTAACTTTTGTCTTGAAAGCAAAATTGAAAAATAGATTTTATGGAAAATTAGATATTTAAATATACTTGGGAATTTTCATTAACTTTTTTTGTGCTGAAGTCTGATATTCTAGTTTAAAAAATGAATAGTCTGATTGATAGTAAAACAGACTTTTGATTTTATAAAATATGCATGTTGAACATTTTCAACAAGATGTTTTTATTTTTTTAGGTAGGTAAATTGATGAAACCTAAAAAAATGAAGAAGCTTTACAAGCACAAAGGATGGGGTAGCAGTAGCAGCAGCAGCAGCAGTAGTAGTTCTGACTAATGCATTATTTCAAATAATGAGATTTATTTGTATTGTGATGTTTGATTTTCCTTAATGTTGCTCCTATCATGATATTGAAGTGCTACTTAAAATAGGGACTTTACAATAAGATTTATTCCAGTGATATGACACACTGGAACATTTTTCCTTCATGTGCTTTTAAAACTGACTGGAAGTGATTATATCTTTTTAGAAAGATATTTAACTGAAAAATAATATAAATATGTTGTGTTCAATGAAAGAGCTTATACAGTTAAAGAATTTTTTCTACCAATTATTTGATTTTAATGTGTCAATAATTAATCACTTGAGTGTTACACAACTTATTTTATTTTAGTTATGAAAATATTTAGTTTAAACATAGGTATGAAGAGCAAAGTTTTTATTGTATGTTTTGTTTCATGTCTTTTATTGATCTGGTTTGTTGATTTTTTTAAAAGAATATTTTACTCACACATGTAAATTTTTACTTTATGTTTTGTGTTACTTTTCAAAAATCAAGGAATGTAGTTTTGTGAGAATGTTTTGAAGGATTATTTTCAGATCTTTTCGCATTTTCATGATATTATTGTTAGTAAAATAATTTTTTGTAACTTAAGTAGTAACTCTAAGTAGAGCTTTAAATAGGATATTTGAATTTAAAAAATTAGAATCTAGTGAACTTGTTATATAACAGGAGAAGACCAAGGAAAAATTTAGTGTATTTTTATTGTCAAAACAATTTTCTTTAATAAGAGTAATAATTAAATGCTGTATTATTCATATTTTTTGAAAATATATAAAATATAATACTTATAATCCATCCACCTCAGTAGAGTTTTTTGTATTTATATCTTGTGGATCTAGACTCTTTAATTATCAGGAGTTTTAGCTATTTAGGAAAAGCTAACTTAGATGTGGAGGGAAAGTTCCATTATACATTTTTTTTCTTTCATTTTATATACTGTAATGCTTTCTCAATAAAAAAGAATTCAATTTAAAATAGAACTAAATTGAAAGAATGGACAGAAATTTAAGCATGTTAAATGCATTTGAAATAATGTTAATAAGCAAGAAATGAATGAAATGGTTTTGAAAAAAGTTGTTTATCAATTAATGAAATTCTGCAACAGTTGGAATGAAGGGACTGTAGAGAAAAAATGCAAGAAAAAAAATGTATGAATCATGGGTTGGGGGGGAATACTGAATATGCTGATATTTCAAGACTGACTTTTCAAAACCACATTCATTGATCTTAACTTTCTTTCTGCCTTAAGCAAAATAATGAAATCTGCCATTCAGGATTGTATTATCAGCTCAAAACTCTACTCATAGTGATACCAAAATAATAGGTAACTTTTTCTTGTGCTCATAAATTATGACAACAATTTCAGTAATATATCTATATATATAATATAATGTGTACACACATACTTTCACATAAAGTTTAAATAGGCCTGTGAGAAGTATCTAGACAGACAGTCTAGAAACACTGTTGTCCCTTTAAAAATATGTCATATTTCATTGCATTTCTCACAACTTTACTAATGAAGTTACAGTAAAAAATATCATGGACATTAGTAGAATGGTTGAGTAGTTAAAAAAATTATTTGCAGTAATTTTACATATAAATTTTTACATTTGAAGTTTTGTTTTCTTCCAGTGAAGATTGTTTGTATCCGTAATGTTCATGAATAGTTACATCAAAGCTATTCTCTAAAATTAGATTGAAACAAGTAGTGAATCACTAATAGAGAAAAATATAGTGCTGGTTATAAAATTAAAACCAAATTACTGAAAGAAAATAATAGCAAGAGCAATTAGTGCTGTGAATGGATAATATATTAAATCAGCATATATATATAAACTTCAAACCTAGACTTATTAACTTGTGTTATTTATTTCTATTCAGGTCTATTTGCACAACGATAAATCAGTCAATTTAAACATTAAAAAAATCTAGAAGTATAATCAATTCTACTCAGCTGTGTGTGTGTATGCATATATATATATATATATATATAAATTACATTGTTTTTGTGTTAATTTTTTATTAAAGGGATAAAAAAACACAATGCAAGTCAATATCAAATCTTTTAAAGGGAAAAGCATATAAAAACTCAGGCAAAAATAAAAAAAAGATTTGAGATTGATTTGCATTTTGTTTTTTTATCCCTTTAATAAAAAATTAACACAAAAACAATATAATTTTTAAAAAAAGTAATCACATTAAAGAAATCCTTAATTTTCCTAGGATGAAATAATCAATATCCTCTATTAAGATCTTTTAACTTTGGGAAGTATTAAAGGAACTAAAAGGATAATTTATAATTCATGTTTATATGTTTTTTCTTCTTATTTCATAAGTTAACTTTTTATTTTGTATCTTATTGTAGTTAAACAATTTTTTTATTCCAAATAATGGTAAATTTTATTAGGATAATGTTTCCCAATATTTATTATTTTGTTTTAAAATTCTTATTCTATGAATAAGACTAATGGCTATTTTTTGAAAATAGAATATTGCCTTGTTTTTTACTTTATTTTGCTTTTAGTGAATATATTTAAAATTATTCAAAGGAATTGAACTCTTTTATAATCTCCCCTATTTAAAATACCATTGTTAAATGCTGCATTTTTTTGTGTTTACCAGTAATTTGCATTTTGTCTTGCATTTTTTTTTCTTCAATTTAATATCTTGTATAAGTTTTGACTCAGTATATTAATTTTTTTTCTTTCAAAATCTTCAGTTTGAAATTTAATATTCAATATTTTTTAAACTCTTATTGTAGTATTTTTGTTAGTACATTATTGAATACTTGAAATAATTAAGTTGACTGATAAAGTTATTTTTCTAATTCTAGTCCAGAATATAAGTCGTGTTTATTTCTGAATTTTTTTGTGTGTGTTTTTCCACATTTTTTGTTTTTATTTTTCATCTGTGGATAGTAGTTATATTAAATATATCTTTTTTATAGATATTAATACATGTTAATATTAATACATGTTAATATAGATATACTTGTATTACATGTTAATATAGATATACTTGTATTACATGTTAATATAGATATACTTGTAAAATATTATTCTAATTAATTATATAAATTTTTTTAAAGAAATTTTTTTTTCAAGAGAGCTTAAAATTTAAATTAACATACATAAATCATAACATGATAAATTGTTAAATTATGTACAGTGCATATCAAATTTCTAAATAAGTAAATAATTCAGATGCAAGTTCCAAAGTGTACTTTATTTTGAACATTTCATTGTATTAATGAAAAGTTATGATTGATTACATTCTCTCCTCTTTCTTCCGTTTTGTTATTTAAATCAATATGAAATTACATATATAATTTTTATTAACATAAAAAATATGACGATTTGGTATGATCTAAAAAAAGATTTCTAATTAACATTTGCTAAATTCTTTTTAAGTATTTACAGAATTTGTATTATGCAATATAATAAAAATATTTTTTAATGGAGATAAATAAAAAATAATCTTTATTAAAAGTTTAATAAAAGTTAATGATATGTTCATTCTGAATTATATAACTAGTAGTCACAAATTTTTTCAATAATTAATTAAAAATGATTTTAAGAGGGCTGTAGAACATGTATTTTAATTTATTGGCATAAATTCAACATACTTCTGAAATAAAAAACTATTACAACATGAAATGAATTTTTTTTTTGCTATAAGAGATGATTTTTGTTACTATTTTTTTGTTGTTGTATAAATACAATGCTTTTAAGTAAACCTAAACAGTGTCATTAATTACAATTTAATGAATTCATTCACTTATAAATATTTTAAAAAATCATGTTTTTGTTTTTAATGAATATTATCGAAATAGTTTAGCTTTCTCCTAAAGCTTGTTACACTAATATACATGCAGATCTTCAAAATTTGGGAGAAAACAAGCTCTGTATATGTATGTATATAAATAAAGTATTGAAACTTCTTAATTGTTCTTTTTACAAGTCCTAGAATTATATTCTGTTTCTTACAATTAATCTTGTTTGAACTAATGTAACTTCTACTGCCCTATTGAAATCATTTAAATGGTCAAATTTTAATGACCATTATTGCTGCATGTTATCAAAGAAGATTTGCATTCTCTGGATTTGATTGTTTTTGCTTTTGATGACATAAATAGTCTTATTGTAAATATAATTATTAAAACAAAATGGTATATTGTATTATTCAGTTTTGTTATTAAAAGGTACTCTAATATAGGTACAGCTGAATCATAAAATACATTTAGAGTTTATATAAATATTAATATATTATAATTATTATATAATATAAATTTAAAAAAAGATGTTTGACTGAAAATTTTTATTAAAAACATCTTTTTACAATTTTTATTATTGTTTTGAGTACTTATCTTGATTGTGAGGGACATTCATTGACTTTCTAATGAATATTGATGTTTCTGTGAGATGAATGACTGTCTTATATATTTGATAAAGAGATTACTATTGTCTATGTTTTGCTTAGTGAGTGATAATAAAACGTTCAGATATTTTCAGGCATTTTTGTATCCTTATTTATTTTGCTGCTCTACTTTCTCCATCTTAGATTAATTGATTTCTCAAACAATAATTGCAGCCATCTGTTTTATTAAATGAGAGTGATATATATATTTCATCAATGAAAGTAAGAAAAATATTCTTTTACTAATTTCATTTATAATTGCTTGAAATTTAACAAGCTATGAAAAATATTGTTACATTGATTTAATCAGTACTGACATCAATTAAAGATTTATAAGATTTCATGGCATAAATATGGAAATATTTACTAAAAACTATTGATATATTTCATTATTTATTGAAAAGTCTAATGTTATGGAACATGTAATTTTGTCCTTTAAATGATTGAATGTATCATCGATTGAAATCTTTAAGAACTGTACAAGTTTTTATTTAAAAAAAAGGGGGGGGGTTCGTGAAAGAAATTTAATGAAGAACTATTAGTGACTTGTCTAGTTAGAAATCGATTTTGTTGCAAATTTTTTTTGTAGGCTTAAAATAAGACTCAATTGACTACATATAAATACACAATTTTGTCTTTTACCTGCTATGAAATCTTAAATCTTATATTGAATTTTATGTGTTAAACAATAAATAAAAAGTTGTGATTTATGTATTTTTGAACAGCTGTCTTACAAGAAAAGAAAAATATATGTTAATAATGAATTTTAAGCTGTTTTTTCTGCATACAAATATTAATGCAAAATGGTATGATTAAAAAAAGGGGGAAGAATAAGAGAAGCAATTTAAAAAACAAACAAACAAGAAATATTTTTTTGACTGTAATTCATTCATTACAATGCAATATTCCATATTGGTGCTATAATGAATTCAGTAATCAAGTTATAAATTAATATAGCTATTAAATAATCAGTAATAAATTTGTTTCATTAACTGTGTAACATTTGCTACTTGATTAATGTAATCTCCAGTTTACACAATTCCTTATTTCTCCACCTCTGCTTGAATATTTCTCATTTAAATTGTGATTAAGATACAAATTCAGAATTTTTTTTAAAAAAGTTTTTTTAAAAATGATTCCTAAAGTATGTTAGAAATGGATCAATTCGATCATGTGTTTGAAGTTGCCATCCTAGAAGTTAATAACAATGATGAGAATGATCTATTGAGTTATATAGTGTTATTATGAAGAACTGACAATCGATGCTCTAATTGTTTAAGCAAATCTTTACATTTAAAACTCAAACGCTACTGAAAGAGGTAATGATTACAAACTTTGTAGAAGATTTTGGCTTTCCTGATAAAAGATAATAATTTGAAAAGGAAAGAATAGAGAATACATTTTAGCTACAATGCAGGAATATATATATATATATATATATATATATATATATATATATATATATATATATTGGCAATTAGCTATTTACCAGCCATATTAGTATAATTAATAATGCCGACTGATTTGGATGAATTTCGTACTGAAAGTACGATTTTAAAATATATTTGCGGATTAAGCATTTTGATGAGTTAGCTAAGCAATCGAAATTAGATTTAATTATTAAGGCTGGAAGACTGTGTCAAGATTGTACTAAACAGTTTATTTAAATATTTAAAAGAGGAATAAAAGAGTTGAAATTGATCATATTCTAAAATTCTTGAATTTTCAAATGGAAATGATGAAAGCAGCACAATGTTTGGAACTAGAGGACTTTTTAACGGTTATTTCAAGAGATAATGTACAATGAATTAGTTTCTCTTTGAAGTCTCATAAAACGAGACTGCTAGAAGGTAGGCGATTATTAACGCATCTAGGATTCTTGACATATTGGGATATTTAATGAATACTGAGAAAAAAGAATGTCGAATTAACAATATTCTACAATATTCGTGACAGAGAGCGAGAATGGTGAACAATATAGCAAGAACCATTATATAATTCTATCTCCATTTTTATGACAAAGATTAATGTATACTCATATGTGTTTGCCCTTTACCGGCCAGATCGTTCGACAGGATTACCACCTTGGTACTATATATTTTGAAGGATAAAAAATGTTCGTATTAGAGCGATTTTTTTAAAAAAATTAATTAAAAACTAAGCGAAACTTTGTCAATTTCTCATATTAATTTCTGACAATATTGCTGAACAAAAATGATTTTTACATTATCTTGGAATTAAAAAAAAACTTTTTTAATATCAATTTTTTAATTTATAAATTAAATTAATCTTTTTAATCAATTTAAAAGTTTTTCAACTGTTTTCCAGTATGTGAAAAAAGGAAAAAAGAAGAAGGGGGGGGGGAGAAAACATGCACGAACTTATTATGACTTTATGGAAAAACAAACATCATCATCATCAACAACAAAAAACTAGCTTTTATGAATGTACAGTTATCATATTGGCAAAAGTTCGCATTAAAAGTTGTACGTTTACTGATGTAAACAAAATAAAATATTATTTACTTCATTTAAATCTTTTTAAAAGTGGAACTAAAAACTGAATTTTAGGGTGAATCGAATAATTTTGTTTTAAAATATTGTAGAAATTTAAAAAATGTTTTGTAGTTTACATAAAATTTTAATGCTAAACGATTCTATTGTGTGTGTGTGTGTTTTTTTTTTTTTTTTTTTTTTTTTTTTTTGTATTCATATTTAAAAGACCATGTATGGTTTGAGCTAGAAGAGTTTTTGTATTAACTGACACTTAATCACTTTAGCTTCTCTTTAAAGTTCAAATTTCAGGGAGTAACAAAAAAATAAATAAATAAAATAAGAGATATATATGATACCATAAACAGAAAGGAATAAAGCTTCTCTAATAATATGAATTATTTGACATGATATTTGAAGTTTAAAAATATTTTGTTGAAGAACCTGCTAAGATCCCAAATGACATAAAACATTGAATTGAAAATTTCATCGAACATTAATCTCATCGATTATTTGTCTCCTTGAACGATTGCACATTGAGGGAAAATCCTGCGTAATGCAATGGATACCAGCACATGTGAATTAACAGGAAAACGAATGTGCGTACTTATTAACCAAAGAAGCCAGAAACCTTGACCAAAAATGTACCACTATCATACTCCCAGATGCAAATGCAGAACCTAGATACATGCTAACTTCGCTGAGATATCAAACCCTCTTACATACAGAATATGATTGCTCCAGAAACATTTCATCAACAATTGCCAGACTTAGAATGGATCATCATCAGGGCTTGAAAATCCATCTGGTCAATGCACCGTGCAAACATTGTGCCGGACTCCATATTACGCCCAGTCACATATACATGTGCCCAGCTGCAACTGCAAGCATTATCAAAATGTGATTAGTCCCAATTAGAGGCATATTACGGGAGAGTCCTGACGCACTATCTATATAGTCCTGACGCACTATCTTTAAAGGAGGCAGTAATTAAGACTTTCGTAAGAATTTAAAGACTTTTAATCATATTTTTTATCAACTTAATACGCTGGCGTTCTGGCACAGAGGTAGCGCATCTTCCTCGTATTCCGGGCGGCATATAAACTAACCTTACATTGATAGGAACCATACAAAAATTTAAGCCCGCTGATTGGTTGGACTCATCCTACGTCAGGACCTGTGATGTCAACTGATATATCTGTGTACTAATAGCGATCCTTTGTTCTTTTTTTTTTGACATAACTACTTAATACATATTATTTTTTCATTCTTTTTCAAATGTCTGTGTTTTCGGAGACTAAATTTCCAACTTCATTTTGTAGTGAAGTTGAATCATATGCACAGAATGTAATTACTGTTCGCAGCGATGTGAAAAATTTAGAATTTTTAAGAGACAAAATAATATAATAATAAATTCCCATTTTTCTAACAACGAATATTTCTTCATGGAAGATTTAAAATAATTTGTATAATTTTTCCAAAATTTATTTTTCAGGGAAATTAAGCATTTAAAAACTTATCTTATTTTCAATTGAAAAAAATCTGGTGCCAATTTTTTTAGGCCATTCCTTTTTCTCAAAAACAGAAGTTGAAAGGGAAGCCATCTTTCATTTACCAAAATTTTTTATTTTCATTCGGAAAAAATTTCAAGAATTTTTAAAGGAATTCTTGTTTTTTTTCTTTTTTTTCTTTCTGAAATAAACTTTTTACAAGGAATTTTTTTAGAAACCAAAATTGCTACATAAACGTTAATTTGGGGCAAATATTATAAACTCTGTTGTGTTTTTTACAGATATAGCTCAAGAATATAGAGCAGATAGAAAGCAGCAGAATTTGAAGCTTATAACAGCTGGCTATTCAATTTTTTTTAAAATTTGAATGTTTTTGTTTTTTAATTCACGCAAAAAAAAAAAAAAAATCGAGTTTGCTAATTTTCATAATAGAGGGCGCCATGATGTAATTTTAATTCGTTTCCAAAAAACGGTTAATTATAAATGTTTACCAGTGAATAAAATAAATGATACAAAGAAACATATTTTAATTGATGCAAAGGAATTTTTTGTTCACAATCTCTTGTTTGAATTGACGAACAAGAATTGGAATTCGTGTTCGTCAATTTTCCGAATTTCACTATCCATTTGTAGCATTCTTCAAAAATTTTCACATCACTGCGTCAAAAGATTTGGTTTGGAGTAAATGATTCCACTTCATTATAAAATGGCCTGAAGATTTGTCTCCAAAAACAGAGACATTTCATAAAGATTGAGAAAAAGAAACTGTATGAATTTTTTATGTCTAAGACCAGAGAAACACTGCGCTAATCCTTAAACATCACATTTCATGACGTAGGATGAGTCCAACCAATCAGCGGGCTTTAATTTTTGTATGGTTCCTATCAATGTAAGGTTAGTTTATATGCTTCCAGGCGTCTTGGGTTCGAGTCCCGGGCAGGGCATGGTTGTTCTTCTGTGTTCTATCTGTGAGGTGTGTGCGTGCCCCCCCCTGTAAAAAGGGGCTGTGCAAGTGAATGAGTGTGCGTCATCTTCATATGAGCTAGAAGTCAGACTTCTGTCCTCGTGTGCTTAGGGGTCCATACTCTCAGAAGCTACTGCACCCCCTCCTTCCGTTGTAAAGCGGACACGTCATCATCAATTTAATATCAATTATTCTTTGAACATGAGAACAACAACAGTCGACTCAATGATTAGGGCTGGGGAAATAATGGGTTCTCCCCATTGAGAATGTATTGAGTTAGTATTTCTAAAATTTCTGTCAAAAATGAATGTTGGTAGAAATCTATCACCGGAGAATGCGTGACCATTTATAGCGTACCTAAAGATCATGACGCTCTACCGTTAGCTTTCCTAATTATTTTAAATTTATAGAAATGAGCTTTGTTTGATGAAGTATCAAAAATTGGTTCAAAAATTTAATTGATTTCTGTAAGCTGTTGAGATAGAGATAACTCTGTTTTGTGTAGCATTTCTGACTTAATATTTATTATGTTGTATCAATGAAGAATACATTCTTTATTACATGTTTTCTCCCCCAACAACTGTTTTTCTAGTTGTTATTTCTAATTGAAATTCGCATGTGTTTATATGCAAAGTCAGACGCTAACTAATTTACAAAAATTAATTACTTAATTCATCACAATCGACGAGATATTTCTCTTTTTAGAAATGGTCATTGTTTAACAGAATTCGTCTTTTGTGCAAACTTAGATAAGTTGGATATGCAAATAGATATCTTTAAAATGTGTTCATTTCTTCTTCTTTTTTGACAAACAAATTGTCAGGAGTTAGCACAGATATCTTTCTTAGAACTTACATTTAATTCGTATATCACAGTTTTTGTTGAAAAAATTTCCATTAAAAAAAAAACTACTGGTGTACCATTCCCATACTGTGCTCATATGGTTTGATCTCCGCAGACCCCAATAAACTACCAATTTGTAAGAGATACATGACATTATTTTGCAGAGATTCTACCTATAGATAACGCACGTCGGTTTGCATAATATTATGATAAAAGTTTGTGTCTTTACTGAAATTTTCCATTAAAAACAACAACAACTGGTGTACCCTTCTCACAAAGAGACGTGCTGAATACATTTTCCAATTGCAGGGAAATTAAATCATTAATAATTTATAGTTCGGAAAAATCGTTAATAGTATTACAAAGTTTATTTTCGTTTTTTATGGCCTGTCTTTTATTTTGCATTTTGGAAAAAAAAAAAAAAACCGATCGACTAAATTAAAGAGAGAGGAATACAATTCCTAAAAAGACTGTGGGCTATGGTGGTCCGGTGGTTAGATCTCGGCTACAGAACTGAAGGGTTTCGTGTTCGTAACCCGATTCCACCAAAAAACCGTCGTGTAAGCGGGCCTGGCCCATACTAACTTCGTCGGAGCCAAATGTTATGTCGTTGGTGTGGTGTGGAGACTTCAAGAGAGGGTGGAGACTTAGGTGTCACCCTTGTCATCTGCCAATATTACGAGGTCCATCCAAAAATAGTCCGAATGCTGTTTTAAGATTATCTTATTACCTTAGGTTCTATAATCTAATTTTCAAAAATTATTTCTTAATATCAATATTTTTAATCTGAAAGTAAGAAATGAAAGCTTTTCTTCTTTTAGCAATTAGCATTAACCATTAAGCAATGATCTGAAAAAATGTCTCAACTTACAATTTTCTAGTATTTTACCAAGCATCTATACTTGAAACAAATAATTTGAAAAAAATTGGATGGAAAAAAAAATGTCTAAAAATTGTTTGGGATTTTTTTTCTTTTTTTGAAAAAATCTCCTTCGAGGCTTTAAAAGCAGGTTTTATCTTTCTCTAGGCTGCTCTCCAATTTGCATTCCGAGTTTTTATTTAGAATGACTGTTCATGCTGGAGGATTTAATGAATCACTGAATTATTTACATACGATGAGATGGAGGTATATTTGAACTTGTCTAAAAGACTTTTCGTGTTAGGAGGATTTTTTTTTGTATAGTCGAAATTCCAGTTCGAATAGATACAAAAAGGCTTTGATTTTCTCCACATCTAGTTTCTTTTCTACTACAACAACAAAGATATATTTATAATTCAGTATAAAAATTCTTTTTGATAGCTCAAAAGTATTATTCGGTTCTTTGTAAAATTATAATATGCTTAGGAATTGATATTTCGAAAATAAATTATGTTTCTCTAATTCAGTATGGACAGTTGATTTAAATATATTTAAGAAAGGATCCTATCTATATTATGAAGATATGAAATCTTGTCATATGATCTCCTTCTCTATGGTACAGTAACAATATGAAGTTGACTCATGGGATATGCCAATAGTGATCAGGAAATAAATAAACAGTGATATTTTCAGCTTTAAAAAATAATTAATTATCAAGATTTAATCAAACAAAGAAAATGAGGACAAATTTCAAGGGTTTCTTGGTTTGTTTCCTCTAATAACGTCAAAAGTATTTAATGTACGAAAATGATATAATTTTAAGGAATAAGTCATATCACTGACTTTCCGGTCCGACCGAAGGCACACGGATAAATAATAATGAATAACCGGACCATCTCAACAATAACAATGGCAAGAACTGTGGTTGAATCCTATGGGCCATTACCGGTCACGGTACAATCCTTCCGGTAGGAAGTACGTCCTGTCATCGATGAGAGGATCCAGACTCCCTATTTTTCCGTGTATCCTCCAGAGCGGCAAGATCCAAATCACCATGCAGGAAGCATCTTATCCCCACTTCGAGGCACCCCTCCCGGGTGGAATAATTTTAAGGAATGAACAATTTTTTTAATAATATTAATTTAGCTGTCGTATTATTTTTTCTTTAATTTAAACCCATTTTTGAAGTTTCATTTTATGACCAACTTTCTAGTATTGTAATTAAATTCATATTAATTTTGCAGTTTCATCCAAAATTTCATTCGCACGTTTTTGCCTATGTTATAGTTATTAAAAAAATATTACTTTATTTGGATTCTAGCCGTATTTGGCGACCGATTTGTTCACCCAGATTAATGACTTTTTAGGCCATTAATCATTAATGTGAAATGCACATATTTTGGAAAATTTCACCTTTTTATGTGCTAAGACCAAAAAACATGAATTTAATTGAATGTCAAAACAAATTATAACACTTGCAAGTTAAAAGGTATATATGCTACAAAATAAAAGTTGAACTGAAAATCCTGTTTCTGAATTAATGTTCAAAGAAGACATTTTTTAAATCTTAATTTTAACACTGGCAAAAGCATACAAATGAATTTTTTGACGGGATAAGTTTACATTTTGTGGCATTAAAAATTAGACGTGACAAACTGGGCTTTATGTGTGAAATCTTTATCAAAAGTAAAGAAAACATTATGCAGAAATAAAATCGATATTTTAAGAAAGTTTTTTTTTCAATTTTAAAATAATGGGAAAGCCGTTTTTATTTTAAAATAATGGGAAAGCCTTTTAATAGCTTTAGTAGATATGTTCATCCATTTCTAAAAGTAAGTTACATTACCTATTTGACAACGGCTAAATCTATTTTCCCTCTCGATTAAACTTTATGTATATTTTTTTACATAAAGCTTATTATGTATATTTTTTTACAGCTCATTTCCATTAAGTGAATAAAGTTTCCGGTGAGTCCTTCCCAAAGAATTTCTAATAATAAATTGCAGTTTCATTAATTGAGGAATTATTGAAACTAAATGCAGCTGTGATGAATGTTAAATGAAGCGGACTCAAATGTTCATATAGTGATTTGCTCACATTTGACTTTTGTCATTTAGCAGTAACTAATGGCGGCGATTACTATGCTTCGTAAGGTGGCGTTTTATAAGCACATATTAATTCCAAGGTAAAAGGTCCTACCATTTAAAGTATTTACTAAAGCTGCAAAAAAAAAAACCGTTTTTTGAATGAAGTACGACACACTTAACCCAATCCGTCAATCCACTCATATTCATCTCTTTTAAAATGCATATACCCGACATTTGCAAAAATAGTTCTTGATTTGCAAAATTATAAAAACACTCTATTTTTATCTCTTCATGTATCAATAATAAAGGAGAAGGTGTTTACAAGACATCGTTAAACCTACAGCTACCAAATTTGGCACAAATATACTTTTTTATTCTTCGGATATTAATGCAATTTTGCATAATTCATTTTCTGTGCTCTCATTTTAAGCATTAACGACAGAGAATCAAGATCTCTTTTACTGTCAACTTTTGTGAGAAAATCTTTATGCAAAATTCATTCTTTCTTGTTTCCAAGTGTACATATGGAATTTTTTATCATTTCTTTTATCAATTTTGGTGTAGATTAACTACAAACAGAGAAATTTATTTTATAGTCACCTTGTATTTTAAATTCTACACAAACTACACAATAATCAAACAAGAAAATAATTTTTTAATTATCTAATTATCTTTTGACCGAGAGAAAACAAAAGGGTTCTCTTTTACGTGTTAAAAACTCATTTTCCAATTTTATATTGACTTTTCAACCCACATTTCCAAGATTTTCTTTTCTTTTTCCACATGCTATAAAAATAGCCTCTTTTCGAAAAGCTCATTTGCATTCTTGGTATAGGCATAAGATATTTAGGGATTAAAATCTTAGTTCATATTTGAATATTTAATTATTTTTTACGATTCTGACTTCCATCTTTTAACATATATTCCGGACACGTTTCACAAAACCAAAAGTATCCACTTGCAATTATTTTTTGCTTTTTTTTCCAGCCGCTCTTCCCGAGATCGATCCTCAAAACAGGAATTAGTTCACAGAAAAAAAAGAAGTTGAGATTTCGGGGATTATTGTTGTTGCACTGAAATTAATGTCATTGCATTATCTACAAAAAACCCTTTATTGGAGATCTTTCTTTTGTGATTTTTTTTATTATGGCTTAGATATTGGTAGATGTGTCGGAAGCTTTGAAAGCCGGGAAAAGGGCTGTGACGCTTAAGTAGTTAAGACATACTCTTGGTCCTTGGTGGTAATACTGAAGCTAGCGAAGATAAAACTCTGCTTGTAATCTCTGATTTTATTAGGACAAGCGCAAGCAAGGACAACAATAATATTGTTTGAAATATGTAGCACAGTAACTTATTCGTTATTTGTAGAAAGTCGAGAAAAAAATGTGTAGGGAGGTAGTCATTCCACATCATTTTGATTCCTCATACAACGGCAAGAGCCAGTCATCATTCCGAAAGGTTCTCATTTTCCTATCTGAGATACCCCCCCCCCCCCACCTACTAGGGGGACATATCTCCAACACAATCAGTTTGTAAATATGTGTAGGAAAAACATCGTAAATATGTCTAAATACGAGTATTAAATGTGGAAAAAGGGATGAGAGTACAAATTCATGAACTAAATTAGCAAAAATTTGAAATCAAAAGGAGAAATAATAATAATAATAATAATACAATGAATCCGGCCTGAAGACTTTTTCAAGGGTCACCCTTAGGCAGGGATTCAAACCAGGTATTTTTTCTGTGAGAGATCTGACAATAAGTCAAAAATCGATCTCTCGTGACCCAAAAATCCCAAGAAAAAGACGTTTTTGAAATAAATTAGTATCTCTAAAAGGAGAAATCATCATTATAATAATAGTACAATGAATCCGGCTTGAAGACTTTTTCGACTTATTGTCAGATCTCTCACAGAAAAAATCCCTGGTTTGAATCCCTGCCTGAGGGTGACCCTTGAAAAAGTCTTCAGACCGGATTCATTGTATTATTATTGTTTCTCCTTTTGATTTCAAATTTTTGCTAATTTATTTTATTTTATTTGTGTTCTAGTTGTAGAAACATTGGCGCTCTCTGGATACAATGTTCTTTTAGATATTACTGTTTAGGTAAATTTATATTTTTTGCTAATTGTTTTTCTATGATTTTACAAATTCATGGATATTCTAAAATTTCATTATTTTACCCATAATTCTTCATAATTTATACGGAGGCAGATATTGGTCTCTCTAGAGTGAAAGCGATGGATAGTTTTTTGTGTCAAATAATTGTATTTTAAAATTCATAGTTGATTTAGGAAAAAAAAAGTCTAAAATCTTATGCCAACTTTTAAACAGATGAGATTCTGAATTTATTTCTATGAAAATTTTCACTATTTTTTAACATCTTCGCCTTCTTATCCAATTACACAATGCAGCACAATAGAACATTTTATGTATTATTTTCATTGCGCCAATACCATCCGAAAAACAGACACAATTCGAAAAATAATCAGAGAAATTTCAAGCATCGAGATTTATCAAAAATTCCGGGTCGAATTATTTGTCGTATGCGAGTTTTTCCTTTGAGAATGTGGAAAGTAAATACATTTCTTAACACTTGCAAATATTGTCGCATGGGGATCTACGATTTTATTTCTGGAAAAAAAATCGTACATGCAAAAATATTCAGCTAATTTCATAACTTAGCGAATATTGAAGATTTTTCTGAGCTCATTCATCGATAATTCAACAAATATGCATAAAATATAAGGAGCTTGAAATACAGTAAGCTATTTATCTAGGAAAGATTTAAAATGAATTTGGGGATTTGTTTCTTTAGATCAATCGCAATGCAGCTTTTCAAAAATATACTTCAAACAAGAAACATAATTGGATTGAGCAAAAGGAAGGCTCTTTGATTGGTGTTGTTGACAAATGGGCAACTTGTAGAGATACAGCAAGTTCCTCAGTAATAGGAATGATTTACTTTTCTATTCAATTATTCCTTCAGGATCTAATTTTCTCTGAATTCTCGCAATCAAAGCAACATAATAAGCTTTGCATCCTTGCATTGACCGGAAAGATGCAAAATTATACCTGTTCCATCTAACATTAAAATAAAATTATTTCTCTTTTAGTATGATTCAGAAATAGAATTGAATATTGTTTTCAGAAACATAATTTTTCCATTTTTTTATACAGTTAACATTCATTACAAAAACATAAGCAAATGTATTTATTTTATTCTAAAAATAACAATTTATTCTCATTTGAATACAAAATATATAGCATACAAAAGCAATAAAATTAGATGCTGAATTAAAATTGAAATGTTTAATATGGTGTAACGTAAAAAAGTGTTTAAATGTGCAAACAGCCAACAGGGGGGAAATTTATAAGTAATTCAGGCCTTTGTTCGAAATATCACATATTTTCATAATTTCAATTTAATTATTCTGTCTTAGTTTTATTCGTAAAATTTACTTACTTATAGTATCGACAAAGAAAATATAAAAAGGTAATTAATTTCATTTGAACGAACGAGCATATGCACTTAAGAATTAAAATAATGAAAAGGGTTTTTGTAAAAAATATTTAAAACATTTAAAAATGTTAAAGAAAAATCCAAGGAAATAAAATTAGCAATACTAAAAGATTTATTTTTATTTTGAAGAGGTGTAAAAAACCCCTTTTGTGCAATAATATACTCCATAATTATAAATAAAAACCCTATAGAATTATAAAATCAATTCTATTAATTTTTTAAATCAAAAGTTCTGTTCCATGTCTTCAAAACGTCTTTTCTTATGCTACTCTACTACCTCAAAAGTAAATGCTTACCAAATTTCATGTCTCTAGATTCGAAAATTAGTCATGTGGTTTGCTCTGAGAAATTTTTCCCTCATGGTAACGCAATTTACAGAAAATTAGAACATCATAAAATAATCATTATAATTTCAGGAAGGAGAAAACCATTAACAGGAACTATTTAGCAATTAAAGTAAAAGATCTATATTTTTTGCATTGTGGTAAGAATGAATAATTATTAATATAGGATATATATTTGAAAGGCCTTATATATTGAAGAATATTTTTCAGTTTTCAAGTGAATCTTTTATAGAGCTTTTTGTGCTCAACTTTGTTGGGGGAATGATAACAACTTTCATCTTGAAATTTCATTATAAGCAGAAAATAAGTAATATTGTTGTTATTTGCATTGGCATTCTATCAAAAATCTTCTTAATGTGAAAAATTGGTAAATTCTATTTAAAAAGAAAAATACATTTTTTGAAGTGGATTATAATTACTGCAAAACGATAACTGATAATAATTTTTAATTATAATCTATTTTTGATTATAATTTTCATTTTTTTCCAGATTTTTTTTATTAAATTGTTTCATTATTTAAATGACACCTATTCCGTATTTTACAATTTTTTTCTATTTTTTTTTACTAATAACATTTTTAAACTTTATGAAATTAAACTAGCATTCAACGATAAAACAAACCAACAAATGCAAATGTTTTAAAAACCTAACACATTTTAAAAGTTACAACTTGAATAAGAACAGTAATAATTCAATAAGGTTATTATAACAACCTCACATCTGTCATAATAACAGTACTTTAGGTCTTGGTATAATTTATACAGAATAAAAGCTTTAAATATCCTGCAGAGGCATGGGAAATCGCTAGATGTGACCAACTAAAGTACATATATTTTGAGAGTCCAATTACCTCGAAGTATAACGTCCGTATTCTCATTCCTTTCAAATGTTTCAGAAACTTGTCAGTGAATGGGACATTATGGAAAGCCTCCAATTTTAACATTCTTCGAGGGAATATTTGCTGTGAAATATCTTTGTAGAAGGATCGTAAAAGCGATTCGTTTGATGGCTTGGTTTAGTGTTTTACATTTATTGGCGTTACAGCCCTGTTTGGCTATATTTCGCCAAACAATATTTTAAATATAAAAACTGGTAGAAAGATCTATTTATTAATAACAGTAGAAAAACCGAGATAAAAAGGAATTACGATACTGTTATGGATCTCGTGTAAATTAGATATAAATATGTCTGAATTTTTGTGTAAATATTGTAAATATTTGCAATTAGTTTATTGTATAAAAATAATTGTAATGAAATTGTGCGTCAACGAGAAAAGATCGTTCTAAAGGGATTTAAAAGAGAAGATCGTCCTATTTAACTAATTTGGTGATGTAGGTGCGTTGGCGACGTAATGGGGGCACTAACTGTTTTTACTACACGCTAAAATGTGTTGTAGAAGCTAATAAATAAAAATTTGTTCTTATAGAATATTAGAGAAATTTCCAGATTTTCCTAGAACCATCGAGTCGTTTCTGAGTTTGCCCCACCCACTTTGGTGGGACTTAATTTAAAAGGTGTGGCTTAAGGATGGATATCAGTTCGGAAAACAAGCTACGTTAGTTAGCTTAGCTTGAGAGAGCGACCTTTCTCTTTTTGAAGCGTATTCTATAGTTTTGCTGATAACCGAGATTAGCGGATTAAATAGAGTTAATTCTCTGTGAATTTGTAGCTTGTGTGGAAAATATTTAATAAACGTGTTCATAGACAATAAAATCTTTATCTTCGCACGTTCTTGAATTATAATAGTTTCATAACAATAGTACAATAATAAAAGGGGAAAAATTTAAAATTTTAGGAAACTAAAATGAAATAACAATAATTCTGAAATAAAGGTAAAGAAGTGAGAACAATAATATACACCTTTTACGTTTAGTTGATTAAAAAGTTTAAAAAAAAGCTAAACGCAAGTACATAAACGGATTTCCTTTAAAAAAAACGAAACATTGGATTCCATTTTTTATCTGCAGAATTTGGTAAAAGTTAAGTTGGAGGAGAATGAAATGAATGATATTTGATTGAAATGCAATTTTTTTTTTACAAAAATCAACATTACGACATGTATACCCTTGTTGTTTTTTCATAAAAATGATATGATTGAATAAAGCCACTATGTCCTGTATGGGGCCGGACAATTAATCATAAATTTCATTTTCAAGAAAAATAGTCCATAAACCGATGATAACTTTAACAGAATCCATATTTCTTGGCAAGTTGAAAAAATATGACAGACGATAAATTTCTTAACATCCATCATAATATCCCAATATTGAAGGAGACGCAAAAGTGAACAAAATTCAGATGGTAATCACCCATGATCGAGAGAGTGTCCAAAGCACTTGTATCCTATAGTATAAATGATAAAATTGCGCTGAATAGAAGGTGGGATTTTCCGAAGAGAACACGACATTCTCTCTCATTCAGTCACAAACACTGATTAGTAATTGTACACACAGTAATCGAGTGAAAAGATTATGACACAAACTAAAATGAGTATTTGATGTCGAGATATTCGTAAAAATTGGTATAAACTGAACAAATTTGGAAATTGGTAAAAATTGGACTGAACGATGACATAGAAAACACTTTCAGAGAAACCCCCCGAATGATTGATGTATTAACGAATTTTGAAAAAAGATTTTAAAAATAAACGAAATAAAAGATATATCTGAGTGGAAAACGAAAGAAATCAGTAGATTAAATAATAATATCATTTAAGTTTGATTGATGAAGAAGCATTTTGGCTTTCTCATTAGATTGGAAAACATAGACCGGGTAATGTTAGTTATACTGGAGGCGCCTTATGATATAATTTGATGATTTAAGACAGATTTTGTATGGAAATAATATATGGCATATAGTTTCTCATACCTCAATTTAAAAAGTATCTGGTGACAAATGACTTGAAGATTTTGTCCTCAGTCATTTGGAGACGGCTGAGAAGTAAAGTTATCTTGCGAGATAGATTCTAGCTCTTAAAGAGATAGATAGCAAAACAGATAGATAGAGAAACAGCAAAAATTGCAGAGCCATACATCAGAGAGTGCTACCATAAAATAGCAGTTGCTTTGTAAATATGAAATAGAGAGATTAGATCACCACCCTAAAATGTTTTGAAGAGTGTCTTCTAAATTCTTGACGTTTCTTCCTTAGATGTAAAATATTTTGGATAGAAAGTGAATAAACGAATGAAGATTACTCACAAAAACTATATTTCATTCAACTCCTGGAATAGGAATGTTTCGAGTGAAAATATTCGAATTCTAATCAATGTTTCTCTTCCGGCAAAGGTATTCTTTTCACAGAAGAAATAGTAAGTGAATTGTTAAACTACTACTTTATTAATTTGTAATTGTCGCTCCATTAATTTCATGCCATTACCTTGACATAAGATTAATAGATAATTTAAATAAAGAATTCTATAGACAAGTTAAGTCAAACAACGGAGAATTTGCGATGAATAGAATGATAAAAAAAAGAGTGATAGTGAGAACGCTTTGTGAGGGAGTCTTACCAGTATGATTAAAAGGATTAGAATTGAAATTTCCAACACAAACTTGAAATATCGATGAGATAAAAAGTTTTTTTAAAGAGGGCCAAGTAACACCTATTATGAGAAATAAAAATTTTTGAGAGTACACTATAGAGCCTTGCGCATTGAAAATATGCCACGTTTTATCTATATCTTAGATTATGCAATTAAGTTGAATACTTCTAACTAATCTTATTTATTTGAGTTTCCAAAAAGGCAATCGAATGTAGTGCACCCTTAACGGAAATTATTCTCCGTACATCTTTATTTCTTCCATTCTTGGATAAAAATAGCACTAACCACGTTCTTTAGTCTTTTAAAACAGTTTTCAAAGCAATTAACATGTAGTTCATATTTTTTTCTCCAGACATTAGAAATGGAATCAAAATAATTTCATGACATTATGAGGTGTACCTTTAATGCAGATTATTTTAAATAATGATAACAGATTTTAAAAAGAAGTTAAATTTAAATGGAGAAGCATGTTATATTTGAATCTATTTGATGCAAGGCTAGTATTAAGCACTTCTGATTTGATAACTTTCAGTTCGAATATTCCTTCAAAGTTATTGGAAGAAAATGTTGGTTGTTTGGACAGTACTTTGGACAGTAAAGCACAAAAAGTTCTTCTCCAGCATGATTCTTAGTAATCAGAAAATCACAATGATGTCAATAAATTGTTGAAACATGTGAAAAAGCCTTTAATATACAAGCTACATCTACTAGGTCTGATTACATGATTTTCCTATTCTTAAAATAGGAATTGAACATTTACAATACCTATTGGTAATTCTGAATTTGCCCCACAATACTATATTAGTAGTAGAAATGCAATGGAAAATGCAATGCCCCACAATACTATATTAGTAGTAGAAAATGCAATGGATTCAATGGAATTAATCTAAAAGTTCCCCCAATTACAAAATTCCTGGGTTAGAATTTTTGTTCTTTTATAAGTAACACGATTTTTTGAGATACTTTTGAAATTTATTTCAAAATTTCCTTTAAATGTTATTTTAACGGAAGACGTCATGCAATTTAAGATCAAAGATATTTTCTCAGACATTGTGAAATCTTTGTGATATTGACATTAGCTGCATATATTATAATGTCAACGACAAGTATGGAACTGCTTCTAAAATCTCGGTCATACTGATCATATTCACAGCGATATCTAACCATTACGAGAAGCAGTACAGTACGTCTCTGGAATTGAAAAAGGGGAGAGCAAGCTGGAACGCTGCTACTATCAGCATGCAAGATGATTGGGGAGAGTGGTCATTTTGATAACATTCAATTGTGACTACAAGATTCAACAATGATAGGAATTAAAGAGAATAAATGATAAGATCAAGACAACTGAAGGTGTTCATGAGCCCATGAAAATACATTTTTTCATCATTATTGAGAAGGTAGAGACAATTATTTGAAATAAATTATTCCATCAGTCACAAAAGAATTCATATTATCCTAATTACACTTAGAATTATGTGTGTTGAAGCTGCCGAGTGATATTAAATGTGAAGAAGACTGACTTCTTCAGATATCGAGATTTTTTTTTTGACAAACTAAATAACTTGGTGTAAAATGAATGCATCAGACTCTAACTTTCTGACATTTCTAGCTAATTTCTAATGGGTAACTTAACTTTTTGATGTCAAATTTTTTAACAGTAAAGAAGTTTTGAAAGAATACACTACATAAAATTCAAATTGAAACAAAACATATATATTTAAAATTAGAAAAAAGCAAATAATTTATTCTCCTATTTTAATCGTTGGTTTAATTTCAATAGTTTTCATATTAAATGAAAGCTTCTGATCTCTAAATATATCCTTCGTAGTCTTCAGTTTAATACCTATCATTTTCTTGAAATATCTCGAAATATAAATTTACTGTGCATTCTTAGTGATAAGAAAACTACGGCAGAGTTTTTACCAAACCTGTATCGGTTTCCTAAATTTTTATTTCATCAGAATACCCATGATCCTTGATCCACCCACAATAGTCATCTACTTCCTTCCTTCCATTTTCAAGTTACACAGCAAATAAAGCTTTGGAAGTATCTAACGTGAAAAATTGGACCAATTTCCATAATTTTAGTCAATAAGTGTAAAAACCAACTTGAAAGAACCAACTAAGCCCCAACTACTGGTCGATTTCCTCAAGTTTTATTTCATATGAATCCCAGATACGTTAACAAGAATTATTTACAATTTATCGCTGTCCATTTTAGAGATATACTGTTTAAAACTATTTGACAAATCCATCCGCTATGGATAAAACCTTAAAATTTTGAACAATTTTTAATTGGTTAAAAATATATCTTAAATTTCTTAAAACCCTGTTTAAAAAATTAATTTACTAGACAAGAAGGAATTATTTGCCGAATCTCAATCTTCTAGTTGTTGAGAAATTTCATCAAGATTCTGTAGATATATAATACTTCACATCTCTATAAGTGGAACTTATTACGGGATAGATTCAAATGAATTCTTTTCTGATGGTAATTAATTTACCATATTGCTCCTTATTATTCAACATTATTCGTTTTCTGCAACATTTGGGTCTTTAGATGTTTATTGGCGATGATGAACAATGTTGACTGATTCTTCGCTCTTAGCATTGTCATACATTTTCTTATTGAATTTGATCACAGCTATATGATTATAGGAACATAATCGGATACCCAACCTTACACATAGAACAATATCACTCAAATTCAATGGTGTGAATTCTAAAATTTAATGGGTAATATGGGGTTTCATTTTCTTCTTATTTTCAACAGTCATCTATTGAATAGCATGCTTTTATTGCAATTGGAGTTTTTTAATTGTACTTTAAAATTAATGTCTACAACTTTCTTATTAGGATTGTGTGCTTTCAAATATATTTCAGTCTCTGAATATTCGATATGATGATCTGATAAATTTGATTAGTATGATTACTTAGTGCAGAGCAAATATTGCAAAATTCATTGGAAAATTTCACTTTCCCAATCTCTTATTAATGCCTTTTACACGAAATAAATTTTAAGAAAATATTTTGAAAAGTTTAACTCAGACGAAATTTAATCTAAACTATTCTGAATTTTGAATCTGGTTTAGAACTGAATTTTTCAAATATAATAATCCTAATCTGAATTAGGATCATAATGAAAGGTTATGCTCTTTCAAACCGTCAATTAAATTTATCCTGTATTTTATCCCATTATTTCTAATTTGAATCTATTATACTAAGAATTAAATAATTGGGCAAATTTTCCATTTTTGTTTGGAAAAAATGGATTCTTTGCCTTTGCTGTCCCTGGCTTCTAGTAGGTTCAAAAATTTTCATAGTTTGTAAGTAGGTTGACTTTCTGAACTTGTTTTCTTCTTTGAAAGTCTCATTATTTTGTAGTAAAAGTTCCGAAACGAACACAGACAACATACTACAACAAACTGTAGCCTAGAAGTAATAGTTGGTAGTAAAAATAACCATAGACCACAAAGTGTCCAGACAGAATTCAGAAAAAGGTGGGAATGACCTTAGCTTCACTCTACGGTCTCTCCAAACGTCTGCAATTCTCCACGATCTCCTCGCTTTTGTTGTATCTAATTGTCGACTCACTACTATAAGATTGGCTACTCCATGCATGACTTGATGCTGCTTCTGCAATAAACCATCAAACTCGACACACAACTCAATTCAGCAAACACTTGAGCTCCATACATTTGCTCTTCACAATGTACTATTCGTCGCTCACTTTCTCCACAATTACAACTCACTGCTTTCTGTGACTGCTAGTCTTTTATAGTTCCTGGGAAGCGGACAGAGAAGGTTGTGAACAAATCAGTCGTATCTCGGTTCTTATTGGCCCAATTGCTAAAATTCTAGAAGTTTCCAGTAATATCTATTTTGTCGTCAAAATCACCGAATTCGTTATCAAATCATCAAACGATTTGAGATCACTGACACGACACCCAACAGAGCTGATAGTAAAGCGGGCTTTCCAGTGATTGAGCTAACCATGCTGAGAAGCTACATTGCAGATTTGCAACAATATTATTCAATTCAGGTTTATGGATTTTTGTTATTCAGCTTCCCTTTCCACTTTGCTTTTTATGCATTATGACGATACGGGCAGGATTAAATGCTTCTCTCTTTCTTTTGAGTAATTATAAAGCAAAGGTTTTCAGAAATTTATGAAAAATCCATAATTAATTAAAAAATAAATGACTCTGGCTTTATTTTATTTCTTCAGCAATTCTGCCCTTTTGTTTCTGAATTCACTATATCATAAAAAAATTCAGATGTATTTTAATTTTCTTGGAGTTTGCTTGTACCGTGACTGCTTTTAATAAATCGTGACAAGATGTACAATATTAAACGCTTTTCTTTTTCTTTTAAACATTTATAAAATAAATTGCTTCAGACGTCTTTAGAAAAATCACTAATTAATCAGGACTTCTTTATAAACTAAATATTTTTTGTCCAGTGTTTTTATTGTTCCGTAAGTATGGAATTCAGTAAACTGTCTAAACTAACACACTGATTAAAATCATTCAAAATTTTACAAAAATTAAATATGAAATATCTTATAAGTCATCAAACTAACGTCCAGGGATTAATTTATGTGCATAATAAAAAGCTCTGAATGCTGCAAAATTAAAATACTCTCTTGACAGTAATATTTTTTGATCATAACTTCATGATGGATTTGATGAGACAGTAAATTAATCTTTAATTTTAGTTACAAATTGCTTTGAAAATGAATTCGAAGTGTTAAATAAAAAAGGAAAAAAATGTAACGTAATGAAATTAGCATCTTAAAAAGATAACAAGCTACAGGTAATGGAAAAAATATTTTAAAAATATTTTCGAAGTTAATTGTCTAAAATTATGAAAATTATATGAACTTTCGCTATTTAATTATAAATTTAAAAATTAATTAATTTCAAATATTTTTCTAATTTTAAGGACTTTGACTCATTAAAAATAATATCTGATAAGTAAATTCATATTCAAGTTCATAAGAAGCTTAAAGTAAACTGATGGTTTTTCATCATATCTGAAACCTTTATCAGTCATTTAAAACATCTTCAGCGTGAAGTTTATTTTGTATTCTGTAAATAACAGGTTTGATTTCCTTGCAGTCTTAAAATTAATTATTTCATAATTTCTTGATTTCAAACTTCATTTTAATTTCCAAAATTGCTTCGAATTCTGGCCATACAAGAGGCTAAAATAAATACTTATTTAACTAGATATCTGCAAAACTTCCATTTGATAATATGTAATGCTTTCATACATTTTCTCTCTTTCTGATTTTTGCCTTGCTCTGGTTGGAGCATCGATCTCTTTTCCCAGACTTAATGAAAAAGTCCGTATCCGTTGAAAATAAGCCAGAACACACTGCGCATGCATGAATTTTTTACACCTGTTGGGGTAATGCAATACAGATTAGAATTTTTTTTATTTTCTTTATCCTGTTTTATTTTAATTCAAAAGTACTTCAAACTGAATCCGAAAAATATATGAATTAACAGTATTTAACTTTAAATGCTTCAAACATCAAATACAAATGAACAGAATCGTTTGAAATAATCGGTCGGAAACATGTTAGGTCTAACCTCATTAAACTGAAGTATTACTCATTTAGAAGTGGGAAAATGAAGATTTTTGGCTGGAAAATTAATTTATAAGTAATTAATAAAAAATTTACCAAATTAAGGAATTTGTTGCACCCACACACCCACCCACACCCACACACCCACTTTTGATCACATGCCACCGATTAATCTCCAAAATGCCAGCTAAGCATCACATGATAGTTTCAGTAAAAGGTCTAAATTCGTTTCAAAAGTTAATATTTTGCAAATGTTATACGCCAATGTCAAGCAGTTTAATTATATTAATTTCCCGTTGTAAAGCAGCACTAGGGCTATTTTGGAACAGATTTCGTAATTTTAAACCAAGGTCAGATGACGAGGATGATACCTGACTTTGTTACCCCCTCTCCAAATCGCACCACACCAGATGGAGGAAGTTTGACCATGACAGATTTAACGTGAAACTGATCATCTTACACGATGGTTCTTCGATGGAATCGAGGCTCGAACTGGAAACCTTGCGGCTCACAAGCTGAGACCTTACCACCAGGACACCACCGGCCCCCAAAGTTATGCAAGGATTTCACTAAGAGAGTATTAGAGAGCATTCTAGAGAGTTTGGAGGGAGAGATCAGGTATTCCCCCTGGTTTTCTACGGAAGACTTTCGAATCTAATGTTTTAACTCAAAATGTGAAAATTACCAGTCAGGAATTTAGATACAAAAGATACAAGTCATCAATAAATTGGACTTGTAGACGTTACCTCCTCTTTTCCAATTTTTACAATTGATTTTTTTTATCTGAACATGTAATGCGTCTTGAAGGTGATATCTTTACAAATGACAAACCTCATGTTTATATACAAGTTTATTCCCCTACATCTGACTAAATAAACATGGTGTTTATATGGCTTATTATAGGCCATTAAAACACGCTTTTTAGAGTGAATTTATTCTTAAGCTAGACATTTTCAGACATAAAGAATATGAAACTGTGCTAACTGGGAAAAAGAAGTGTGCTTTAACATAACATATCAGTATATTCAAAGACATTTTCAATGAAATGACTTATCTTTATCGATGCGAATAATTTTGATATGGTATAGCATAGATATACATCAGGAAATCAATGCAGGCACACTACTGCATAGATATACATCAGAAACTCAATATATGCATATTATTGCATAAATATAGACCAGGAAATTACTGCATACATATTCCAGCTTAGATGAAGTTACTGCATGCATATTACTGCGTAGATGCAGTTACTGCAAGTTTATTACTGCATAACTATGCATCAGGAAATTACTACATTCATATTACTGTATAGATATAGATAAAGATATTACTGCATACATATTACTTCATAGATATAAATAAGGAAATAATTGCATACATATAACTGCATAGATATACATCAGGAAATTATTGAATGTATATAAGTACATAGATATGTGCATGCATATAACTACAGTAATATATATGCAATAATTAGGAAATTACTGCATATATATTACAGTATAGATACACGTCAAGAAATTACTGCATAGATATACATCAAGAAATTACTACATAGATATACACCAGGGAATTACAGAATGTATTCATTTCGACCACTAATATCAAAATAAAGCAAAAGAATAATAAAATGCCCATGTAGGAGTTTAAATAAATGTTTCTGCTGATGGTTTTGGCTGGAATTAAAATATTGCTAATTAATATTATATAAGATTTTTTTATTATTTATGCTAAATTAATATCATAGAATAAATAAGTCCTTAACAAAAGCCTTTTCTATTTGCTTCATAAGAGCTGTTTCTTCCGTGGATACATTGCATGTTTTGTTTACAAGTAGATCAAGATTTTGTGTTTTGATGCCAAGTTTATCATTTATTCATCAAATGGATTCAATGATCCATCTTTGGGAAATAAATGGGAAAGAGAGACGCGAATTGACTTTTGTGTCAAGTAAGTAATAAATTTCCTTATTATTTTGACTCGGGGAACAATAAGCAAATATATATCAAAGAAAAAAAATTCTGGATGTAGTTTAATTTTTTTATTTTATGTTTATTTATTTAATTTAAGCGTGTCTAAGAACTAAATATATCTCCCTGTGTTTAGTTAAGCTTTTTAAGCTTTTTGCAAAATGAAATGATTTTTGTTAAATATAGAAAATGCCCAAAAGCTGAGCTTTGAGATTACAAAATATCTTGCTCAAAACATAAATTTAGAAGAAAGAATTCTTCTGCGAGATTCAAATAAATTTATCGGTATGCTAAAAGACAACCCCCCCTTTCAGTAAAGAAGAAAAGTTTTATCATTTCGTTTATGACAAAAGAGTTAAACAGACAGATTTTACAAACCTTCTTTGTAGTTATTGCTGAGTTAAAAATAGAATGCTTCTCAGTCTTATGAATTTATTGGTTTTTTATATAATTTTAAGAGTTTTAAATGGATTAAAAACATTTTAAAAATACTTTCAACTATTTAAAAAAAGCAATTTTATTTTATATTGGAGAGAAAATGCATAATGTTCATATTTTTGTCCAGATACTTTTATGTAAATCTAAAATAAATTTGTTTTGGTTACTCTAATATTAATTTAAACTTGAGTTCTCGAATGTTATAGAATTAATTATTTTCATAGTTGAATGAAAAAATTCGAAGCAATTGTAACATTTTGTGATGAAAATTCAACTTTTTATTTTTTAAGGACCCCCCCCCCGTTTTTATAACTCAGATTAAGATATTTCTTATTTAAAGACATCGATAATTTCTCTCAATCGAATAAAAAATTTAAATATGTAATTCTTTTCTGTAAATTGAAACTGTAACATTAAAAAAAAGGTATTTTAAATGCCACTATTCCATTACTTTTTTATTTTTACTGATTTCTTTTAGTAATATTCAAAGTAAATAAAAAACAATTTTAAAATAATTCATGTTTCATTATTTTGTCAGGAATAAAATATAAATTCCGAGAATAATTTGGTTTATTTTAAAAGATTAAACAAAGAAAAAAATAAAGCACTCACATTCCCACTTTAAAGATAAAAATTACAATAATATACATTCAAAAGAATTAAAATGAGAGCATTAATTTATACATCACGATTAGTTTCTGGGCTTTTTTTTAACTCGGATAATTTTAAAATTAAGCTTTTAATAATTTCTTCTTTTTTTATTCTCATTGAATTATTTTTTAAGCTATTAAATTTTGACTCACGTGTATTTAATCATTTTCAAAATAAGAAAGTGAGTGCAGAAGTTATTTTTTAAATATGGTATTTCATAGAACATTCCTTCCTTAGAACAGCAATTTAGGAGTAGTTTCACTATTTAGAAATATACACACGTACACGCACATCTTTATAATACAAGAAAATTGTTATTGAGAGCTGATATAACAGATGTATTTAATTCACAAAAACATTTAAGAAATAAAAACTCTTTTTTTTTTCATGTCTTTTTCGAAATACTTCTTCAAATTCAAAAAGAGAGAGAAATTCAAGTACTATATATTAAATTAAAAAGCCTTCACTGTATAATATTTCTCTAACTGTGGAACCAAAATGTAGACCAATTTCTTCTGCAGAGCCTCTGTTAAAGTAATCTGTTCTTATTTGCTGAGGTTGACATTTTCCAAATCCTTGAAAATAAAAATGTCATACTTTCTCTTTATTGTGAGTCCCTGATCTTGAGAAATCAGCTGAATAAGTGGGTTTAAAATCATTATTCATAGATAATTTCAATATATCAAAACTGTATGCTCATTAAAGCTTTTATTATTTTTTTAATTAGGAAACAAGCAATCAAAATTTCTTCGGAAAAAAATAATGCATTTTTAAGGTTGAGATTAAATTGGAAAGATTTTTTCAGTCCCTGAAAAGTCACTTGAAATTATTTTTTATACAAAATAGAGAGATTTCCCATATTTTTTCAAACATTATTTTTGACTCTATAACTAATTATTATTATTATTTGAAAGAATTATTTATAGTAAATATTTTTTTTCTTAACAGTTTTGTGATAGAATAACGTAGGTAATATAAAATTAATACAATATCTAATCCGATAAAATTCTTAAACAGAAATCTAAAATTCAGTGTCTTTTCAACTTATTTTTGGGAATATAGTCATTTCTGTAAATATCTTCTGCTAATAAGGTTCCGTATGATTTCTTTCTTTCTGATATGGTCTCTATGATCTTTCACCAGTCATTAGCATTAATTGCTTGATCGGCAATAACAAAAGTAATAGTTTATGACTTAGCCAATTATGTCAAGAGATATAATAGTTTTGGAACAGTAGACGGTTTTCTTTGGATTTAATTATCGGCAAAAGCACACTGAAGATAGTGTAAAAATATTTGTCTGAATAGCGTTAATTACAGCTATTTAGAACTTCTTTTGGAAATCAAAGTCTGCAAAGTTTGAAGTTAGTTTGAATTGCTTTTGAACTAACTTCAAAAGCAGTGCTTTTGAAGCTAGTTCAAAGACTGGAAGTAAGCTGAAATTTGATTTCAACCTTTCTGTCTTTATTCTCAGATTGAAAACATTTCAGATTGTCATCGTATCGAGATAGAGAAACTTGATGCAATCTTTTATTTAGCCTTATTATTATTTAAAAGCATTGTGTGAATAGCTGATTGCGGTGAAAATAACATTTTGTCTCTTTAATCTTTGTATTTTTGAATCGCGGTCAGATGACGAGTGCGACGCCTGAGTTGGAGGTTTTCATCTACAAACATTCTTGCCATTTCATTGAGGAAGGAAATTTAAAGTATTCCAGATTCACTTACGATTCGATTTTTCGTTTGAATTAGTCCTTTAACCAGTAACTTCCCATTCTAGATTTGAAACTTTACAGAGCCGCAAAACTCTCAACTCTTTGGAAGATGTGGCGTTTTTCTGGAACTTGATGATTATTTTGTAGCTGAAAACTTTTATCTGTGATACGTGATTGCTAAATATTCTCTCCCTTTAACGATACTTAAACTGATTTACGAATTTGACAAACATCTTAATTTGATAATACCAATAATTATCATTAATCATACAACAAGACTGATAGACATTCTTGCAATGCTGATATTGCACTGAATATGATGGGAATCCAACTCAGAAACATGAATGCAGATCAAAATCATTACCTTTACAACAACCTTACAACCGATGCTACAACCTTATGTAAGCGAATCAGCTTGGTAATAGGCATTGACAACAAGGCTTTAAAATAAATGGTAATTCTTCAAGTAAATTTTACAAATATATATATTTTTTAGAGCTTTCTATGATATATTCATAGATGAAAAATGATTAATAGTAGATTCTTTTCTATTCATCCAATAAATTTTTAGATTATAAACTGGTTTGTTTTGGTGTTTTAAAAAATCTTTTTTTCCGTGATATTAAAAAGTATTGCGCTTAAACCACAAAACTGAATAACCATGTTTTAGATCTCCTTCAAAACCCAAAACACATATTTGGAATTATACTTCTCAGTTTATCAATTTGATAAATGCAATAAGTGAAATGCAAATTTGGGGATGCAATAAGTTTAAAATGAAAAAAAGTGATATATTTTTTGCATCAATACATTGTCTCTTTTAAAGCAAATTTTTGACAGAACAAGCCTAAATTTTGCATATGAATTTATTCAGAATATGAAAATGATGACTCAAAAACAAGAACATTTGCTAAATGAGCTAAATTTAGTACATCGCTGTAATTAGAATTGTAAATCCGAATTTAAATGTCAGATTTTAATTTAAATAATAGAATACCAGAAATGGCTTGAAAAACCACAAAAAATATGGTAATACAATAAAAATTACAAAAAGTCAAGAAAGAAATTACAGTATTGATTGATTTTTTCGTTATCGAAAATAAAATGTACATAGAAAGCTTTAGAAGTCATCATAAAATTACTGAAATTTTGAACATATTTTTCCCATTTTATACAAAAATATTATTATCTGTAAGTTTGCAAGAATGAACACAATAGAAAAACAAAGCAGTCGATGGAACAGGTTTGAAGAGAAAGTTTTATATATAGAAATTGCAGTTATGTTTCAAATTTTATTCTAAATCATTCAATAGAGTTATTGTGTTTCTTTACGTTTACATGAACAAACAAGAAAATTCAAAAATATTGAAAGCTCAGTTGATAGGATTTTGTTTGTGGTTCTTATACCATAATTTTAGATTAATGTTAAATCTTGAATCAATTTCAATTGAATAAAGAAATAGATTTGAAACTGAGAGTTTGATTATCTTTGCTATACTATAACCCTATGCGCTCAGATGTCGAATGTGACTCGATATTCAAGACTGTGCATCATTTTGACGTTTTATTTATTTATTTTTCCAATTTAATTCTTAGAAACGTCCACATGATGGTTGAGAGGATTAGATTAGTATTTCAAAGAAATTCACCTTAAAATAATTATATATATATATTTCATAGCAGTAAACAAATTTTTGTATTAGGTGAATAATTTTGCATCTAATTATTTTTCGGACTGCAAAGGGTTCAAGTTCTTTCCAAAACTGTAAATAAGCAAGTAATAAAAAAATTTCAAAGTCCATTTCTATTTAGGACAGAAAAGAATTTTTTTATTTTATTTAATTTTTATTAAATAATAACAATTAATATAAATAATTTATCAAAAATTTATTGATATTCGCTAGAAGTGAACTCACATTCTTCACCTTCACATGAAAAATACTGAGATCCTTGCATTTTACAGATTAAGCTACTGCCTGTTGATTTTAATTTTCATGACAAGCTGCTAAACACTAGTTAAAGCATTAAAAATTAATAAATGTAATTAATGAATTATATTTGAAAAAGCTGTATTCACATCATCATTCACTACGAGTTTAAAAAATGTGTTTAAATTTGAGTGGATGAATAAAAATATTTTATTAAAGATTGAAAATTGGAACAATATGTATAAATAAATATAGGGAGGATGTAAACTAATAATAGGAATTGAAAGCAAACAAACAAATCAAGTTTGTCATAAAATCCCAGAAAAATATTATATGCATTTTTAGTTATTTCGCATATAATGGAATCGAATTGCTACGGAAGGTGTCAAAATGGGCCATCTAAAGTACTCTACTTTATCTACTCCCGGTTATTGGAATAGACAAGGGTTTAAGAGGGGGGGGAGGTTGTTAGAACATAAATTTTCGTGTAATAAAAAAATTCCAGGAAGAAGTATTAATAAGAAGATTATGAACATTATAAAAGCTTCCCAAAATATGCCACTGGGCGTACATAATATTTTGACAGCCAATTTTCATAAAAAAGAGTATAAAATAAATCTGATCAATTTGTTACTATGATTATGTTTGAAGCCTTTTTTGATGAATCGTGTCACGTAACATTTTATTCGCGAACACTACTATTTAATTTTCCCCGTGAATCAATAAACACATAATAGTTTTTTTTCAAATTAACTTTTATCGGTTTCCTTGAAAATTAACTATTATAATATCATCTAGAATTATAGACGAACATCTTTAAAATAAAAGATTTTTTTTCTGGTCCATAAATTCGGATAAACCTAAAAGCAATATTTTTCGCGTACCATATATTTGTTTCCAGACAAAGAAGAATATTTTAAACATAGTGAGAATGAAGCTATGAAATCTTGACGAGTGTTTCTTTTTGTATAAAACATACTTAAGTTGAGTTCCAAAAATTCCATTTATATCAAAAACATTTTTCTAAATTTGAGCATTTTTGAATTTATTCCCTATTGAATTAGACAATTTTAACGTTTTTAGCTATCACTTTTCTACGCAAAATCTTCCTGTTTATTTAAGTTTTCCTTAGCTGATTTTCTACTTTTCCGATACGTAGTATAGATAGACCGGGATAGCCTGGTAGGTAGAGCGTCGGACGCGTACTGAGTTTGAAATTCACCGGACAAAAGATACCCCGAGTGTGTGCCGGCCGGCGCTCGTTAAATCTGTCGTGGTTGCAAAGCCCTTAATGGCGAGAGTAATACCACAGGGGGGTATTGGGCCAGAGGTGATCGTTCTCTGTTCCAAGTTTAAATTACGATTTGAGATGAATGATTCAATAGGTATGAATGAAGTCCGCCCCCTAAAAAAGGGTTGTGATTTGTTTGTATCTAAGTCATACTCTTGGCCCTAGATGGCGCTATTTTTAAAACAAGAAACGCATATCTGAGGCTTAAAATCCGTTAATGTGTCAGCGGTGCTTATCCATGACAAGTGCCATAAGTAACAACAACATATATAAACTACAGTAAACCTCAAATTTTTTTTAAAATTCTGATGTATCTTCAAATATTAGATCTTCATGAATTCGGAAAACATATTTTTGAAAAATGGCCATCTGTCTGTTAGTAACAAACATAATTCAAAAACGTTTTCATGTAGACGGATGAAATGTGTTATAAATTCTTTACACCAAATTTGTCGATTTTTATCAAATTTTAAATAAAATCCTCTCAGAAGAAGCCTTTCGTTCCTCCATTTGAATATTATTTAGCACGATAGCTACAAAATTAAGATAGCTAAACAGATAAAATTTAATACACAAAATTAATATCTACAGACCAAATGCCTTTCAAATTTTAAGTCAAATCCAATAAGTCTAGCAGTCTGTAAATTCAGAAACATGTAAACGTGACAGCTCAAAGGCGCAATGACTTAAATATGTAAAATTAGGATTCGGATTTTGTGACAACATTTCAGTTCAGTTTCATTTTTTTTGTTTTAAATTGTCTGGGAAGAACGTGTCTGAAACACCACATTCGATTCGATCTAACGCGTCTAATTTGGTTTTCGGGTTTAATTTTCGATTTAACAGCATGCCAGACCTTAATCGTCAAATAACACTCTAAGGATGGCAGGATAGATTCAGTAAAAAGGCTAAATACGTGTCAAAAGTCTAATATTTTGCAACTATTGTAGGCCAGGGTCATACAAGACGTTCTCTGGGATAATACTTGTATCAGAGTATTTATGAGAGAAAGTTTTGAGAAGACCATTACCACTGGCTTTTAAATGCGATAAAACAGAATTTCAACTTTCTCTTCCCCTGTCTTCTTATCCGGATAAAAATCTAAGTTTAACGGTCTGAATTGAAAAGTTTTTACATGCTAAGGCAAACCAATAGACAAAAAGTTTGTTACATAGTTATTTTTTAGACAGTAGGTAACTCAACCCCCAAGAAATTTCTTTTAAAAAGTTAATTATATTTTTAAATAGAAATTATTAAAATTTTATTCATTTTTCTTCAGAACTTCAGAGAATATTATTTCATAAAATTTTATTTTGCATCAATTAGATTTTTTAAATAAGATATTTAAAAAAGTATTTTTCAATCTAGATCACAACAATATTTTTTTATCGTTCTATTTACTTAATTTATAATAAAGTGCGCTATTAAATTTTTATATGCATTGTGTAGTTGCTGTATAATAATGTACAAACTTTTTGAAATAGAATAAAGAAGGAACGAATGAGTAAAATATTATTATACTACGATATTTTGACTAGAGTAGAATTTTTCCTTGAATATTTCTACTAGTTTTCTACAACCTTTCCTTCTAATTAGACTAATATATTAACTGTGAGCTAGTCATCAATATTATGATTAATTATTTTAAAAAGCAAAGAAAATCATCACTTTTCGACCCACCTCGAAAGTACACGGATAAGAAACTGAATGATCGGACCGTCGCTACAACAACACTGGTAAGGAATGTGGTTGAGTCCTAAGGGCCATTACCAGTCACGGTACAACCCTTCCCTAAAGAAGTACACCCTGTCGATGGTAGAAGTCAGATCCCCACCTTTTCGTGTACAATTCAGGATTGCGAGAAGCCATCACCATGTCGGAAGCATCTCATCCTCATTTAGAGGTCCTCTTCGAAAGGACCCTACTCAAGGAGAAAAAAACAAACAAACCCTTAAGTCAGAGAGAACAGATTTTTTTTTTTAATTTTAAGATGGAAAAATATTTTTTATACCAAAAAGTATAGAATATACAAACTTATACTATGTTACAAAATATAATATAAGTTAATTTTTTATTTAAAGCATTATGGATGTATAATATTCTAAATGCATTTCATCTAATAAATGCCAAAAATGCATTTATAATGTAGAATATGCAAGTTATACTCAATAACAATAAATTCATGATTTACATTTATGTATTTAGATTAAAATTATGAAATTATTGACTAAAAACGTTAAAATCAAGATAATTTTTTAATTCTTGAGATTTTTAAGAGTTTTATCTTTTAGAACATCTATTTCCGAAGGAAAAAAATATATTTAGTAAACATGGCTTGCTCTGTACAGGGTTTTGAAAATGTTCTCATCACACCATTAACAGAAAGCATGCCATTCTGGAACAATTATGATGTTAAAAAGTGTATGTCTTTTTCGTAATATGCCATCTTAAATTGCTGTTGGCAAACATAAGTTAGGGACCCAAAAAACAGTAAGACTCTCTCTCTCTCTCTCTCTCTCTCTCTCTCTCTCTATATATATA
>JAOUZG010001220.1:338540-348726 GCA_026289955.1 Argiope argentata
AATTATTATAATGTCAGTGTTAAACAAGCCGGAGTGGTCTCCTCAAAACCTTTTCGTATATGCTTAATACAGATATCATCCTAGTAAAATGATTTGCATGGCATTGCCGTACAATACTTGCGAAATATTAATAATTGGCATTAATTAATCATTTTTTCTGAATCTCTCCTATATTCTTCCCAGTCAATTGAAACAAAAATTGTACTGAAACTAACTGAAAGTTGAAAAAATCACGAACTAAATTTTCTATATTTAAGTTACTGTTTCTTTGGTTTGGGAATTTAGAGGCTTCTGAAGGAACAGAGCGGCAGAGTGTAGGCTCTTTTTGGATATCTTTGGAAATTCGGCTGGCTTCTGTAATAAAGATGTGCATCTACGCACCAAACTTTTCTACCTAACTCTCTTCGTTTTGCACATATAGTCTAAACTCAAAGAAATGGGATAGACAAATGGGATAAAAATCCCATTGTCTATCAGAAAAATGAGATAGACAAACTTCCTCTAAGCAGATTTTGCTCCCAATTTGATAGAAGTATACAAATTTGGTTTTAAGTTTGTATGCTAAATTTGAACCGTCCAGATAAAAAAGTTGAGTTATTTTTATTGCATTTATATAGAAGAACATTTTCCAAAATTTTTTCAAATTCAGGAAAAATTAAAATTTGTAGGAAAAAAAATCCCCATCAAAATTTTGCTTGATTAAAATTTAAAATAGTTTAAAAAAATCATCGAAAGATGCACATTTCCTTCCGCTAAAGTATATATGTACCAATTTTATTAGCTCTAGATAAATGGGTCTAACCTGCAGAATGCTTATATACACACTTAAAAAATAAAAATGTTAGCTTTTCTTAGATGGTAACTGAATTTTAATTCCATTTCATTTTTATCTAACTTTAATAAGATTTTAAAGTTATTTTTAAATACATTTCACGATAATTATTTTATTTACTGCATTTATACACGTATGGATTGTCCCTGTTTTTTATTAAATATCTTTTCCTATGTGTACAGCGTTGCTGCTATAATTACAAAAATTCTTTTACAACATTTTAGGTATAAATGAACCAAGCTTAAAACATTGTCGAGATATGATATTTTGAAAGGAAATTTGAGTCTCCTTTGAATATTTTGAACTATATTTACCCATATTTTTGCATCATTTGTAAGTAAATATTAAAAAGAGTATCTTATTTGACCTGAGTTCTTCTCATTTTCGATTCGTTTATTTTAATTATAAACAACGATTTTATTAGGGAAAAATGGCTGTTTTATTATAGATCCTTTTTTTATACACCAGCTTGGTTATTTGTAAAAAACTGAAATAGTGAGTAAATATTTTTGGTTAATCAAGAAAAGCCGTTATTGGTAATAGAATGATTGAAGAAAACAGTTTTTTTTAAATAATAAAAATCACGATAAAGTAAAAACCTGACGATTTAAAAATATTAGATAAATTAAATCATAATGTATGTAAAAATATAGAAAAATTTTAAACTATTTTATATCAAAGCAGATAATAAATGCGTAAAAAATCCAATTTACTTTGATAATTATATCAGCGTCTCACGTTTTTATAATTTATATTTTGATCCCCATAAATATCATTTTAATTCTTACTAAAAAGTGGTATATATATTTTCTATTTTTTAAGGAAATTTTTTTTTAACTTCTTGTTATTCCAATCATTTTATAATTTTAAATTTCTGTTCATATATTAAACTTTTTAAA
Organism: Argiope argentata; assembly: GCA_026289955.1. NCBI lineage: Eukaryota > Metazoa > Arthropoda > Arachnida > Araneae > Araneidae > Argiope > Argiope argentata. Next base: position 340,272 of record JAOUZG010001220.1, read on the forward strand.
AATGTTATGTTTTTTAAGAATGTAATACCAAATTATTGTAGTTTGTGAAAAACAAAAATTATTATTTTTTCTCCTTGAATTAAACATTGGTGACAAAATTTTTGATATATAATGCTAAAACATTTTTTATTAAATAAGCTAACGTTTGATTTATTTTTCAGATTATCTACTTTTTTTAAAAATGAAAATGAAAACAAGATGATAGTTGTGCAATTAATCAGCCATCTAATTCCAGTTAATAAACAACACAATAATCTAAAGATCATTGCATTCCTATAGGGGGCTAGAGACAGTGGAATGTGTTAATGCCTGGCGTAAAATTCGAACGCAATTAACCTGATTAATGAACGGAGCCATTCCGAGAAAAGCCATTTCCGAATTCGTTTACGAGCACTAAAACGCTTTTTATCGATTTTAACTAAAACATTCCAGCAAAACAAGTTAAAATCCAGCAGCACCAAATAGCCTTTTATAGATACATCCTTTTCTAGAAAGAGTAACACAATTTTATCAGAAATAAATACTCCATATAAATAACCGTGCATTTTCAACACTTGGCGAGAAAACACTCCCGAAGCTTGGCGCTATCGACGGCACTAGAGTTTGCGAAGGGGTTCTTGTTGGCTGGATTCCAGATGTTCGGTTGCATCGCCTAAGATAGAGTAGAGCCGTACCAGGCACATTGCCAATTTTTAATGAATGTGCTGGTATCTTTCCGTTTTCATGAAAAAGTTCCCCTTTTATAACTGTTCATCAATTTAGATTTCAATAACCGATGCTCAACACAAAAAGGTGCCTGGTTTCTTTCAAATGTGGAGAGTCAGATTTGCAGTCTTTGCCATTTTTACAGGTAAGAGATTCAGTTTTTTTTTCTTTTCTCCATCATCTTCCACGCTTGGAAGAAGAAAGGGATGCGTTTTATAGGTTGGTTGTCCGTTTTGATAACATGCCAAAAGTCAACGTGTGGACAATAACAACAGTTTATCTCAGGAGTTTTAGTGAAGAAAAAAAAGAGTAAAGATTTTTATGATCTTGACCGGAGGTGGTGGGCTGAATAATTTTAGTGTTGTTTTTACTTGTTTTTATAATAGTTTTTTCCCCTGCTTGTCACTGTGTGCAAAATGATATTTTTTTTTCTTTATCGCCAAGTGAAAAGTGTCGCGACAAGAATACTAAAGGGCTAAATGCTGTTTTTAATTATATAATTTTACAATAACACACTTTACAACAAATAATTTTATGTAAAAAAAAATTCAGCCAAAAGTATCAACCGATATAAAAGAATATATCGACAAAAATAAACAAACACTCGGCTTGTGTATTTTTACTTAAATTCATTTTGAAAAATATCTGCTTGTTCTGTATCCTTATATGGAAATCAATGGCAATCCAAATTCTTTAATGAAAGAATTTCATATTTTAGGATTAAGTTACAAATACAGTTTTTAAAAATAGAAATATTCAATTGATGATGAAGCACTAAAAATAGAAATATTCAATTGATGATGATAGCACTTTATACTTATATTTTTATAAGTATAAAGTGCTATCGGGTTTTCAAAAATGTAAATAGTATAAATTATTTATTTTTTAAATAAAATAAACAAAAGTGACTTTGAATTGTTTTTAAAAAATGGCCCAATTTATTGTTATGAATTTTCCCAATAAATTAAAGAAAAGTTATAAATGAAGTTATTACAGCAGTAATCAAATATTTGTGAATTCCTTTATCAAGTGAAATTATAAATCTTCTATTCTCAACATTATTCACAGTATTATTAGAAAATACCAAATTATTATGTTAGACTTACATTTTGTAAAGAAATAACTAAAATTAAGTTGTAACAAATAAACCAATATGATAAATATTCCAAGTAGTCCACCCCTCCTTAAGAATTCATAAAACCATGAATATTATTAAGCTAGTTAATGAGCAAATTTTGAAGGATAATAAATTATAAGACCAGGATTAAAGTATTTTAAGTAATAAGAGCCTCTATAATTTTTCCTTATTTAAAAGTGAACAATTCTTGCAATTGAAACTTTCTGAAATCAATTCAAACCACTGAAAAATATATATTATAATATTTTATATTATGCTTTATCAATTTATACCATGCGTGAATGGGTTCTCAAAAACGATCAAACTGTTGTTTTAAAGCGTTTCAAATTAGGAATAAAACCAGATATTCAAATTAAAACATATCTTCCATTGATGTGGGGGTTTCAAGGAAAAAAATTGGATGGTTTTTAGAAATTATGTGGGTTTGATAATGAAAGTAATGAATGAAATAATTTGGAAATAAAAGAGAACTTTAATTCTCTTTAAAACTTTCAAAATTTAAGTAAAGCATAACTTATAACTTATTTAATAGCATAGAAATAAAACTTTGATCTTTATTTGTAGATGATATTATTTTAATGGTGCATTTCAGGACATAGATTCTAAATGTTTGATAGTTTGCATTCATCTATAGTCTAAAGAAGAATGTACTTTTCAATAATGCCTCAAACATAACATGAATTAAACCAAAGTTTGTCATTTGATTTTAAGAATTTTTTTTAAATAACCCAGGGTAAACTATTAACATTTCTATCTTTCAAAAGTACAATAAATTGATTAATAAAATAGTGAAATCATCTAATAGATTTTGAAATTTTTTCTAGAACTTAAATTAAATGCATTTCCGAAATTATTTAATATTTAATATCTTACGATCAAGGTATCAAATTTGAATTAGCTTCCATTTTCAAACTTAATTTTTTGTAGTTCAAAAGTTTAGAAACAGAACACTTACCAATAATTTAAATCATTTTATGAAATCTGTGGAACACCAAACGATTCATTATTTGAAAAGCAATGCCAAACTTTAGATCGTCTGATGAAATTATTTAATGATTTTCAAAAGACGATTTCGTATCTTCAAAACGATATTTTAACATAATAAATCGAATAATTATTTAGAGTATCAAGAAATAAATATGAATGAGCTTAATTAATTTTTAAGAAGACCATAATACTTTTTTTAAATTAAAATTTTTTTTTTAGATCGAATTTTTTTAACTCAAAATTATCGATAGTACTTTAAATTAACATGATAGAATGTTTTGATTTATTCATTCGTAGAACTGAATAAAAAATTCTTCTTCAATTGACAATTATTCAGAAGGAAATTAAATTCTCATACTAACAATTGTTTGGTTTTACTTTTAAAACATTAAAAAATTTATTAATTATTAATTAATTTTCATTAAATTTTTTTAAAAACATTTTTGGGGAATAAAAAACAGTTGATTCAATTCATCGTTTTATTTCCCCATTTAATATTAAATTTATTATTATTTTTTAAAATTTTTAAATTTATTATTTAATTTTTAATTTTTTTAAAATTTATTATTTAAATAAATTACCATAAAACAGTTAAAAAAAATATTAAATTTAAGTACGAAATACTTGAAGAACTCAGTTGATATAAAAGAATATTCCTCAATATTTTCTCATATTTTTTTTATCTGAATAGTTTGAGCAGACAGTCTTTATTAGAATGGTTTTCCAGCAGTGCAGACTTGTCTTATTCGAATGAAAATTAGTTCTATTTTTATCGGGCAATGTTGGATTTTTTTCTCTGATAATGAGGAACATTCAGATTTCATGTTTCTATTTAATACATATATGTACTTCTAATCTGACCTATTTCTTCCAAAATATCGATTCTTTTTTCTATTTTCCTTTCACCAGAAAAAATAAAAATTATTATTCTCATCTGATTTGTCTTTTATATTAAAAACTGTGCACTTATTTAATTTAAAATTATTATATTAAGTGTTTGTTAATCGAACTTTCAAATAGGTCTTTTTAAGTTTGATTTTTTGTATTTATTGTCATCTGTTATAATCATATTGACTTTAAAGATTTTACTGCTATGAAATTTCCAATACAGATATTGAATGAAGAGGAAATTTTTTGGCAAAAATAAAAACATTTTTTAAAATTATAAATGTTAAATGGAAATTAAATAAGTTTTTCAAGTAATTTTCTTTACTCATCTAAAAATAATTTCAAGTTCCAAATAAATTTTTAAAAAAGTTTCCTTTCTAGATAATGCTTTTATAATAGAAGTATAATTAACAAAATTAGATGTTTCTGATGCCTCTATATTATTATAAGTGCAATTGCATTTTTATTACTTCAATACTTTAACTTCTTAATATTTAAAAAGTAGTTTTCTTTTATTTAAATTTATAAGCATTTTTCAAAAGGAAAAACAATTTTATCTTGTAAAAAACTCTCTCCAGTGATAATAATATACCTTAAACCATTAATATTAGCTTCCTCATTAAAGTCTGAATAAATATTATTCAATAAATGGAACGATGGAATGGCTGAGGAACATGAAGGCATTCCTAATTCATATTCTTCAACTATTCTTGGCTTTAACCAACTAGACAATCTCAGGCTTTTATTATCATTCTTATATAAGACTGAAAAATCGGAGGCATGTTCATCTATTCTTCTAAGTAAATGAAATCTTCGTTCTTTGTTCATCTAGGTCATTCTTCTATTCTTCTAAGTAAATGAAATTTTGCTTCGTAATAATATCATATATTATTTCACGCCAAATTGTATGGTACAGCTCAGCCCATATAGAATGGATTGTGAGGTATATTTCTATTTGTGGTTTGACTTTTAAGCTTATTAGATTTAAATTTACATGATTTCATTGCCTGGATATGTTTAATGAAATTACATTGTTGTGCCACAATGTTAGCTTTTTTCATTGTAATAAGGGATGAAATTTTGAATAGAAATGTTTATTTTTTCTGAAAGAAAGAAAAATTTCGATCTTGTACTTATTATTTTATTGTATACTTCCGTTAAACCATCTTCTCAAACAAGTGGAAGGGTACAGGTTAGGAAAATCAATTCGTAATGAAATATTATATACTAACAGAATACACGTTCACTCATTAAAATATTAGAGTGTTTTAATCAGCCAATTCAGAGAATAATATCCTCAAATATTAGACATAGCTTATGCACTAGTTGGCTGTTGAGATTGGTCAGGATTGAATTGACATAGGCAATAATTTAATAGATGCCAACAAAATGTTCCGATTCGATTTGATTATCCACAAGTTGCTTATATTTTTCATTTTAAGACATTAAGAAATTCAAATGAAATGAATTATTTGCAAATATTTTTAACAAAATATTAGCTAATTTCAAAAACAACATACATTTTCATTCACATAATAAAAATATAATTAAAATTTAACTAAAAATTAAACTACTATAAATATAAGTTTATATGTGATAAAATAATTGGAATTTATATTACCCTTAAAAGACATTAAAAATTGTTTATTTATAGATTAAAATAGTTACATTTTCATTCACATAGTAAAAAATATAATTAAAATTTAATTAAAAAATTAACAACTATAAAAATAAGTTTATATGCGATAAAAACAATTAGAATTTATATTACCCTTAAAAGTCATTAAAAATTGTAGATTAATAGATTAAAATAGTTATAAAATTTTGTTATAAATTTTTAAAATGGTTAAAGCTACACATGTTTACAGAACTTGTCAATTTATTGAATATATAGGCAATCAGTCGAAAATGGGAAGTTTATTTCCCAATAAATCTTTTAAAGAATTGTTGTTCTTATAAAAACACAGTCTCAATTTATTAATAACGGAGTCACAGTTAATATTTTTTTGTTTCAAATATTTTATAATATAGAATATGATAATTCTAAAATTCCCGATTTGAAAATCTTGTAGAAATTTTTATTTTTATCCCAGGTAGCACATCCTGTAGCATAATATTGTACTATATTGAGCAATATTATTAAACAATATTCCACAATATTATACAATATTGTACAATATATATGTAATACTAGGGATAAGAATAACTATAGTTAGTATTTCTCACCATTAAAAATTTATTTAATATCTTTCACTCGTTTAAAAATTAAATTTAAATTTAATACAAATATCATTTTAATGAAAGATTATTTGACGGACAAAAAATATTAGCATTTGAATAAAAGTATTTTTAAAGTGGTTATTTAATATGAAACTATGAGTTAAATAATTTCACAGTATTGGAACCCCTAGCAGATGGTTAACAATTATGTAGCTGTTCCTTCCCCCATGCTAATTCTCTGCTCATTATTAGAGACAACGTATTAATGCATAAGCTATGTCTTCTAGATAATTATCTGTCTAAAAGATAATTTTTTAGAATCGGCTGATAATTGCGCTTTACTATTTTAATTAGTTAGCACGTTTAAAGCAGACTGTAAATATAAATATTTTTATCCAGAACAAAATTTCCACCCAGAGATTTTCTCTTCTGAGAGACATTGACTATCAGAAAACTATTATCTTGAAATATAAATTTTTAAGTGCCTAGAGATAACACTCTAAAATACGGAAAATCATTCTTTTTCTTTTAATTCGATTAATTAATCGGGTTTAATTAAGTTTTTAAATTTTAGATTTTATTTTATTTTTCTTCTTGGATTCATAAATAATGCGATATTGAAGATGTTATTCGTCATATTGCCAAATCACAATCTTTGGTTTGGGAGGAAGGATATTTCTATCTTCATAACGATGGTTTAAGTTTCATCTTGTTTTTGAGTATTTATGTAGTTAGAGGCTCAAAAATGTTTTGTTGCCAGATTCCATTTCAATGTAGAGAGTATAATTTTATCGACATCCAAATAATAATAAAAGCATTCTAATGAAAAAAAAAAAACTGATTTTTGGTGCTTTATTACACTCGAGTTTCTCTTGCAAATAGTTTTTTAAAAGAATAAATCTGATATATAATAGTTAGTTGCGATGTGAGGTTGTATGAGCCAAAAGCTACAAAATGAGAAATGTCATGTTCTGGATTTCTCTAAATCGGCTAAGCAAGATACAATCCAGTCATGTTATTTTTTTTACAATAATGTAAACTGGAAAATATTTTGAACAAAATAAATATAAAAATTGTAATATTGGTGAGAGTATAAGGTTCTTAATTCAAAGATCCTAAAATTTTAGAAATAGCCGTATGCTTGAAATAGTTTAAACGGTTAAAATTAATTTTTATAGACTATTATTAGATTAGGTCTCTTAAATTATTCATTATTATAAGAAGATTTAATTTTAAAATTAAAACGAGATGAAAAATGTTCTGATATTTTTGGGTTTCTCACAAAAATAATCAAAATGTCTAGATTTGAGATTTTTGAACCTTAGTTTTACATATATGAATAAAAACAAATTTTTGTTTTTGAATAAAATTTACTATTATTTCTAATATCAGTTTTATAATACAGAATTCAAGGGAATATTTTTCTCCGAATTTTCAAAAAGGGAAATATGGTTTACTGTATTGAGGCTCTTGAGCTGATAAACCATTTTACAATTGAATAGCATTTCGATTAGGGGCACTTATTTATAAATTTCTCGAAAATTACCTAAAAGATGAAGCTGATGTAAAATGACAATGGATTTGATACAACTGCAGTGGGTTAGCCAGTGCATTGTAGAGAAAATTAGAATGATACATCCCAGATTATGTAATAAAAAAGTGTCCTATTGTCCTATGTTTTGAAAGTACTTCTGAATTTTGAATGTTATTGGACCAAACTATTTTTCCCCTTGTAGGGCAGTTGAGAACAATAACATTGAGAAGAAAATGATTGACCCTTGACTAAATAGACTTTAATAGAAAAAATTAATAAAATGCAAACAAAATTTTGAAAAATAAATTCTTCTATGTTCTTCTGTAAAAACTTCTTACAAGATTTTTTTAGGGGCTATTAGCATCATTTCACATCAAATTAAAGGATTTGAAAAAAAAAAAAAAGGTTTGATAAAAGATGGAGTATGTGCCAATTGCCCATGCATTAACTGAAAAAAAAGGTTGTATTTGTACGGTATCATATGGAAAAGTTTTCTTGATGCTTCGTTTAATAACACTATGACTGTAATTGAAAAGAAAACATGGTGTTTTTTTCACAAATGTGGCACTCAGGTATTGGGAAATTGTTGCGCGGACATAGGATTTAGAAAGAGTATTCAAATGGATGATGATATCATTCAAGGCGCAATATGAGTCTAAATATAAATTTTCTGCATTCTCATGTCGAGCAGTTTTCAGAAAGCAGTTTCTAATATTGAATAAAAAAAGATTTTATCAAGATATAAAGAAGATGGGGAAATGCTAACAAGGAAATACACTATAGCAGGCTTTATTACTATAGCAGGCCTCTGCTGTTATTTTAGATAGATATTTTGGATTAGATATTGAAATCCGTATGAGGATACATTAATAAGGAAATGTACTATGAAAAATGCGATATTTAAAAAAAACTTTGTTTGGAGGAAGACATTGGATCGTAATTTGTAATTGAACTTATGATTTAAAATGCATTGTTAAAGCTTT
>JAOUZG010001220.1:349126-361504 GCA_026289955.1 Argiope argentata
TTAAGTGTACGTTTATCTATTAGTTTATTGAATAATATTGGTTACATAAAGAGTAAAAGAATAAAAGATAATCTTACACTAATTCATGTTCTTCATCTTGAGTGCATGCTTTATTTTAATTGCTAAATCATGTAACTGTATATATAATCATGAAGATTCCCAACTAATGGAAATGGCCAAATTCAGAAAAAAAGTTAAACGTTTTTTTTCTGAGAATTAATGTTTTTTTTGAGTAAATTTTGAGTTGATTTAACTAATGAATGAACAGATCTGATGGGATTATTTCAGAGCTTGTAAACCAGAACTTGCTATCATTCAAAATATTGGTTATTTAGTTGGATTAGTATGATGATTTTATTCAGCTGCATAACACAACGTTAGGAGTTTCATTTAGGTAGCCCATTTCTTGTTATTAAGCTTAAGCTGTATTATCGAATGGAAATTGCTTTTATGCTTTGAAAAACTTACATTCTCGTTTATTTTAGAGTCATCCACGAGGTTGGTATATTAGTACACGTTTCAAAAATGCGAATTGTAGACTTATTATGATTCTTTTCTCCAAATATGGATTTGTTGATGGATTTCTTTTTTATTTTTCAATGTTTCCTGGATTGAAATATGTGCCAATAAATCTACTGGCCTTTCTGAGTCTCTGATTAAGACCTATTTTTGCTGTGTCTCTATATGAATGGGAAGAAGTCATTTGATGACTCGAAGAACTGGTTTAGAGATAGCACGATAGTATTTTCAGGTATTCAGTAGAAATTTTCTATGGATTGATTTGTGGACCCTTTTGTCTCTACTTGAGATAATAGATTGCAGGGTGACGGAGGATCATTATTTTACAAATAGTAAAATAAATTCGGTATCTTTAATTAATCCTTAAATGGGTTCTGCTATCTTATTTAAATTTTGACATGTAAGGGTAGTATTTTATGTTTCTGCCGATGATTCTGAAGATGTGTAGAACTCTTACATTTTCTACCATTGAGAAGTTTAGATATTTAGAATTTTCTTTCCTTTTTATTCGTTTTCCCGTTTTATTAAAGGTATTACTGATGGCTAGCTAAATATATCAATCAAATCATAATATAAGGGCGATTCAGTTTTAACTTAAAGTGACTACTTTAATGTGATAGTAGAGGCTTAAACCATTTTGTTTTTTTTGTTGTCAGAAATAAAAATTTATAAATGAAAAGAAGTATTAATTAACGTTGTAAAAAACTATTAACTATGTGAAAAAAGGTTAAGTACATCCATGAACAATTGAATCGTTTTTTAAAGATTTTCTGGTGATGAAACTAAGGTATTTTAAAAATTAGAAGTTCTGTGTCTTGCGAAATAATATCACGCAATATCCTATTTATTATTTTTCATCAACGGTGAAAATTAATTAGAGTTTTTTAAGACAATGAAGCTGCTTGGAAAAAAAAGAATCATCCCTTCTCTTTTTCATCTAAGTGTATTTGAATGGTATCTAGGATCAATTATTAGATTTGAAATACGGAAAATAAAAAAGAGATAGAGAGTAGTTTTTCATTGAATGTTTTAACATTTTTAGAATTATCTGATATTATCTTTATTCAATCAATCATTTCCATCAAAATACTCTTAAGAATATTATTATATATTTATTCGTTGGAAAACAAAGTCAAAAAGTGTAAAATGAATGAAAATTCCATTTATTTTTATGCATGGTGGGATAAGAACATATATAAGAAAGAAATTAACCAATCAATCATTTTGCTTGAAATATGATATAATTTGAAAATTATTTTGATACAAATGCCTACCTATGGAATTGATATTGAAGAAGGTGTAGGCAAGATATCGTGATTATCATTCTTCCCTCTAAGAAATTTATTTCTCAACTGAAAGGATTTCAACTATTAAATCAGATTAATAACCAATACCAATTATTTTTTCATTTTCACTCATTTTGGATCAAATTTCTCTTTTTTTAAATTTAAGTATCAATATGTAAATTAATAACCAATATAGTGACAAACTAAAGCTGTCTTCAAACTATTTTGTAAGAAAATCTATTGCTATTAATTTCATTTTAAAATTTGCTAAAACTGAATTTTTACTAAACATATTTTGTTTGGTAAAGTTTTGGTTATTTGTCATGTTTATGCTATGCTCTTATTATGAAAACTAGTTGGAAGAAAAAGGTTACTAGGGTGATGTAATGTAAGAAAATTATTAATAATACTTTTACTTGAACAACTAATTTATGGTTCTCGGATTGTTTATTTAATTAGATGATCACTAACTGCATATTTAATTATATGATCATTTCATTAGATAGATGATTTATTTCAACTAGACAGATGGTGTAAATTACATGAAATAAAATTAATGCTAATAAAAAGTACTTACGTATAAGAATAAAATTAGAATTGACTAATAAGATTTTTTTTGCATTAAATTTCAATACTGTGAGTATTTCTCTTCATTTCCTATTATTTTCTGACTTTTATTAGCCAGTTCTGCAGAACACCTATTTTAATGGTTGCTTACAATTTTAAATGAATAATTTATGGAACATGATTTTAAAGGCTTCCCCAGAAAAATATATTTAAACTTCACATTTTTATAAAAACACACTGGCTTATAAACCTTTCATCTTTCGGTTTATTAAGCTATATATAGCGTTAATTTCTTACATCTAAAATAAAAAGGGAATTTAGTTTAAACGAAAGTTGTCAAAATTCTAATGATAGAAAAATTTATGTGCTAAATCAGAATACATTAGTAAACGTAAATTTTTTTTCTCAATATAAGTTTTGAATGCAAAACAAAATAGATTTCTTAGGCCATACAGTATCACAGATGATTAGTCAATAAAAATTTCTTCAATTCAACAACAACAACAAATAAAAGCAATGTACACCAATTAGAAACATATTTTCACATTATAAGAATAATACAGTTCTATACGCGAAATTACAGTACTTAAAAAGCAGATGCTCGTAAAAGCGGAAATACTTAAATAAAGTTTTAGTGTTGCATCTATTTAAAATCAAACCTTAATTGTAAGTTCAATTTGAAAATATTATTAAAGCCATATCTATAAAGTATATTAAAAATGAGCTTATACAATGAATACTAAGCACAAAATTATTATTTAATAAGCATGAAATATTAAGTACAACAAAATTTCAAGGATATTATTAAAAACATGCTTTAAAAATGAACTTATTAAGTAATCCGAGATTTCATAGATTTCTTATCAATAATGATAGAAAATTCCATTGTAATATATTTTAAGCAAGACTGGACACTAATTTAAGTTTCATTCAAATAAAGAAATATGTTGATTTTAAGTAAGTTTAAGTATATTTTAAGAATAGATATAAATTATATATAAGTAGTTTTATGTCACTGAAAAGGTAGTTTTTGTATTTTAACCTTTAAGTGCCTGATTTTTAAAGATATAGATTATTTGGCAATTTTAATATAGTATGAAGATACCGGTCGAGAAAAAAAATTTCCTTTGATAAAATCGTTATTATCTATCTTACAAAGAAGCGTTTAGATAAGTATCCAACAGCAGAACTTCAAGTAATTCTTCTCTTTCCACTGGACTAATTCTGATTTCAACTCTATCATTCGGGCTGTAGGGACTTGGTAAGCTCTCGGATTCGGAAAGTTTCAGATTCGAGACCCGATTTCATAAAGGAACCGTCGTCTGGTTTTGGTGGTCTAACTAGAAATGGGGCACGATGAATCTGTTGTTGTTGTTACTAATGGCACCTGCCATGGACAAACCCACGCTGATACGATCAGCATATTTTAAGTCTAAGATATGCGTCTCTTTGTTTTTACAAGCAGATCCATCTAGGTCTAAGAGTACGATATAGATACACACACTTCACAACCCTTTTTAGGGGGCGGACTTCATTAATGCGTATTCATTCATTCATCTCAGCTCATAATTTAGATCTAGAACAGTGAACGATCACCTCTGACCCAGTACCCATGTCGAGAGTGGTATTATTCTCGACATGGAGGACTTAGCGACCACGACAGATTTAACGAGCTCCAGCCGCCACACACTCTGGGAATCTTTTGGCCGGTGAGTTTCGAACTCGTAACTTAAGGAGTACGAGTCCAACGCTCTATCAACTAAGCTATCTCGGCCACGCTGAATCTATTGGAGCCAAATGATCTCTTGCTGAGGTGGTGTGGAAGTTTGAAGATTGGTGCTAACTCAGTTGTCATTCATATCAACTGACTGCTCCTCAAAATTGCGAGGTCCATCCCAAATTAACACTAGTGTTTCTTTAAAAAGGGATGTTAATATAATTAATCTAGCTGACATTTCAACTCTGTCTCTAGACTCTTTATAGTTTCAATAAACAAGACAGGCTTTTAGAACTCGAGTTTAAATGAAGCTATCACCGATATTTTTGAATATTCTGGATCTTTTGTTTCAGTCGTTAGTCACCAAACTGTTGCCAAGCTTATCATTGTAGCCAAGAATCACAGACTCGGCTTCCATTATTTTATCTATAGAAACTATTCTTCTTATTTGGAAACTTAATGTGCAAAAAAAGCAAATTCTTAAAAATAATTTATCAATACTATTTAGTTCTTATCATCTTAACCCAAAACTGTTTGTCGTTTTCAATGTTTAAAGGAATTTGTGTTTAATCTGCAACTAATTTTATCGTTAAAGCTTGTTCATATACCTCCAGATGAGAAAAACTATCGTTACTTATTAAATACAATAATGAGCAAAAAAAAAAACAACTGGTGTACCTACTTAATATTGTGCAGGGACCCTGAAAGCACGTATAAGTGTCGCAACATGATGTGGCATGGACTCAACTATAGTCTGAAGTAGAGCTTGAGGTAACTGTCACTATGAATCCTTCAGAGCTGTCCATAAATCCGATTACGAGGGGTTGGAGACCTTTGAGCAACACGTTGCGAGAAATACCAGATATGCTCACAAATGTTCATATCTGGTGATTTAGGTGACCTGTTGGTGGCCTTAGACGCCTGTTGTCTGATATGCGCATTATCGACCGAGTGATTGATTAGTTTACCACCTCCATTATTTGCATACGATCTGCTATATTTGTTCAGGTTGTCAATGTATTAAATGTTAGACATATACTTACTAATGAAAAATGTCTTAAATGGCGTAAAAAATAACGTTTCACTTTATTTAAGTATTCAAACGTGGGTCTGAAAAATTAAGATATAAATTTTTTTCAGTTCCTAGCCATATTCTTCATATTAAGTTAAATATTCTTGACACGCCCAAATTTGAACGAAAAAAGGTCTTAGCTTTGTGCCCAAAATGGACACAAGAAAAAGGAATTTTTAAATAAGATTATTTTAGAAGATTACAATGGCTGCTTTAAAAATATCCGTCCATCAATGTAAAATTCTTCCTTAATAGACATAAAATAAGAAAAATTCAAGCTTCATAGCTCGATTAATTGACAGAGGAGAGAATTTGTTTTTGCTTAAAACATTAAACTGTCAAGATTAATTAATTTATTATGAAGAAGGAAATTGAAAGACTGCACAAAAATTAAATTACGTAATTTTTTCAATAGTTTATTTATTAAAACAATATAAAGATAATCCTTTGAATCTTTTAAAGAATTTTCCCAACTGAATGTACACGCGAATCTGTAAAAGCTTATTCGATGCTTGATGATTACACCGCGATTCGATTGAACACCCTATTTAAATTACGTTTGTTTTCATTAATAGGAACACCAGTGCTGTTAAAGTTTTCAATATAATTTTCACTATTAAAATTCAGTATTAAGAAATCTTATGTAATGTATTATATAGATATATCATATAGAATATCATTTCCATATTTTCTCTTTAGATTAAAAAAAATATTACTATGGTGTTTTTTGTTGTTTTCATTTTTTGGAATAATGGAATTAATGAAGAAGTTCTTAAAGACCCAATTTATATTTCAAAATTAAAAATATAATGCTTTCCACTTATTTGGAAGTGATTGCAAGCCATTATTTTGTATTTTATTGTAACGATACTGAATTAATTAAATTACTATTATATATAAATTAGGTATATTTATTACATATAATTATTACTCATTTGCTGAATTAAACAAAATTTGAGTTACTTATTTGCTCTCGAAAAATTATCTAATTGCCTAATACAAGGTGACACAAACTTCACATTTTCAAAATCTCAGAAGTGTTTTTTTTTTTGTAAATTAAATATCGATTTTTAGTTCATTGTAACAATTACTGAGTTAATACAATTACATATAAATTAGTTATAATTATTATAAATAATTATTTCTCATTTGTTCAATTAAAAATACTTTGAATAATTTAATCCTTTGCTCTCAGAAAATTAACTACAATAATTACAAACAATAATCCGACATAAATTTATGTTTTTAAAAATTTCAGATATTTTTTTGTAAATCAAATATTAATTACCTGAAATTGGCCGACATGAATTTTGGACTTCTAAAATGGCATGTTTTTTTGTAAATTAAATATTAATTATCTGAAATTGGCCGGCATGAATTTGAGATTTTTAAAATTTCATGTTTTTTTTGTAAATTAATAATTAATTTGTACTTTATTGTAGCAATGCTGAGTTAATATAATTACAATTTTAAATATAAATTAGTTCTATTCCTTACAGATAATTATTACTCATTTATTAAATTAAAAACATTGTGAATAATTGAATCTTTTGCTTCAGAAAACTGTTTAATTACATAAAACAGGTCAATATGAATTTAAGATTCTCAATATGTTAAAGGCTTTTCTATTTGTAAATTAAATATTAAATTCCTAAAACAAGCCAACATAAATATGTGATTCGAAAAATTTTAATTTTTTTTGTGTGAATTAAATACGTTGATCACAAAAATGATATTAATTTCGCAGATTACTCATAGATTTTACATAAATAGGAAAAGTGGGAAGACCTGATTAATAATACTATATGTGATATAATATTATATTTGATAATAATATTATACGTTAAATATTTTTGAATAAATCATATTGTTATTAGAATTCAAAAGTAACATTTTAGAAAATTGGTAATAATTCTTATAAAGTACAATATTATATTAAAGAATATAACAGCGCAAATATTTACAAGAAGGGAATTTAATAATCTGGTACTTTTGAAAAGAAATAATCCTTGGAAAGAAAGAGTTCTAAAATTTTAAATTCGTGGTTAAAAAATAAAATAATATTTGCGACTGAAACAAAATTTTCTTGGTAAAGGAATAAGGAAAGAAATTTATATAATTTTTTTTGTCTAGAAAAGGAGTTATATGTTGTACCTGTATAAATATTTCTGGACTTTCAGTAAATTTACTTTGTAATCAGGATCTTCTCAAAGAAGACAGTTTATTGATTTTAAAAAGCCAATATTGAAATATCTGACTGCGTAACTGTGACTTTCATGCCTGAGTTTCTTCCGCTCATAATTAATTTAAGGATTATATGAAAATTATTATTATTTCCTCATTAATATCGAAGATTCATAAGACAAATTTGGAGGATTTTGAATCTTTTAACCACTTTTTACGCTAAAAAGATGACTTCATGCTTGTTTTCCGATAGTTTGTAAATAGAATAGTTTGTCTAAAAATCATCATAGGATTAAAAAGATATTTATCAAATCAAAAATTCAAAGAGAAAAAAATGATTCTGTATAACATAAAGCATCCAAAAGAATCTTCTTATCATCTTTGCACATGTTATTTAGATTTGATAAAATCTTTGGGTAAAATTGTTGATATTTTTCCAATATTTTTTGGAAGGCAAATTCAAAGAAAGTGTATTTGCTGGCTAAAATGTAATGAGGAAACATATTTTTGAATAAATGAATGAATAATATGAAATCGATAGAAAAAAAAAGGATTGAGTTGAATTTAAAAATGTCGCTCAGAAATTTGTAGGTAATATAATTTATATAATGATAGCAAAAAAGATGTTAAAAACCTTATAGAATCGGTCTACAATATGAGCTTAAAAGTACATATTTCCATACTTGATATTTTGCCAAGAAATTTGACATTTTGAATTAGAAATAGGGTGAAAGGTTTTGCTAAGATATAAAGTTCATAGAAATATTATATTGAGTAACTGGATTATGAGGGCAATTGCTATTAGGATTTAAAATAAACGTCGAGGAATTTCAAATCTAAAGGATACATTTGTTCCTTTGAAGGAAAAGTGAAACAAATGTATCGAATTTTTGAGATACTTTTATTTTAGACATATATCTAGAATTATTATTATTTATTTGATTTGATAATATTTTTCTAGGTTTTATTTGCTGTAGTCTTTAACTTTTTTTTTCTAAAATCAGAGCTTTAATAAATACAATGGCGAAGCGTTATCAAAAACTGATTTTTTAAATGAGCTTTTATAAGCAAAAAATTATTAAAAAATTAAGGAAATCTTCTATGCATATTTCAATGTATCATGCCAGAACATAATTTCTTGATAGACCAAGCACCACGTGCTCGTGCGAGTTAAATTGTATTTTTATTCTTTCTAATTGCTTCATTGAATGGGTCAACTTAATATTGCAAACGATCCAAAAAACTTTGTCTCGCATTTTTTTTTGAAAAAAAATATCACATTTCCTATTTATTTTCTTTTATATAATTACGTGCTGAAATTGGCATTTTTCTAGGTTTTATTTGCTGTAGTCATTAACTTTTTTTTCTAAAATCAGAGCTTTAATAAATACAATGGCAAAGCGTTATCAAAAACTGATTTTTTCAGGTGCTCGTGCAGATAATAAAATTTCAACTTTTTGCCAACGGATTTTTGTTGACGTCAGAAACCTCATCCCCCAAACAACATCATTTTCTGACATGATAAAAAATTTAAACTTTTATAATTCTTACGTGCGAGTAAGAATTATAAAAATGTCTCAAATTCAAAGTTGAAAATTTCAAAATTGAAAAGAAAACCTTAATATTCTCTTTTTGAAACTGGCGTATCATGTAAGTTACATACATTTTTGTAAATTTTGGAGAAAAGTCGAATTTATTGGATTAGAAGTAATTATTTCCTGAATGTACTCTGATTACTGAAATTTCCTTTTGTCTGAATTCCTTCTATATGAGTATGCGCCTTAACAATACAATCTCTTTTTCAGTAACGATATTTAATCAAGAAAAGTATTTATTGCAAGCAAATTAATATCCATATTTAAGAAATTGAATTTCAAAAATTTTTTTCAAAAGGAAAATTATTTTTGTGAAAGAAATTTGAAAATAAATATTGAAAGAAAATGAAAAAAAGGACTAATGATATAAATAAAAAGTATATTGTAGAGAAATTTGAATAGTTTTTTTGTACTTTTAAATTAGTGCTTAACATTTTTTAACACTCGAATATTTAAAAATAAGAAGGGAAAAGGCTTGGAAAATATTCTTCAGCTCTAATATTATTTTTTAGGATTCTATTTATAGTTGCGAATAAGATGCTCTGACTTAGAATAAAAAAGTAAGGTCTTTCAAAAATTTTAGTTAAAAATTAATCGAAATGGTAATATTTGCTCTTAATAAAAACTTATATCTGATTAGTTGGAGAGTATTACTGTAAAAAAACCATTTTTATTTATCTGTGAAATTTAAATTGTTCGCTTTTCAGTTTTACCAATTTTATTCTCTCACATTCTTTACTCAATTATAGTGTAGATTTTTTGAAATATTTTAAAGTACTTTTTACATGAATAATTTTCATTTCGACTCTGCATATATATACACTCGTGGTTTTATGTAAATTTTTTTGTTTACCCACTATCTCTTCTTATGTAATAAATTAAATAATAAAAATAAAATTAGGATGTAAGAATCATATCTAAATATTATCACGCTACTAGTTTTTATCTAGAAATTGGATTATCATTGCGATTTTAATTTCATTTATGATTGAAAAATGAAAAATTTATTTTCCAATTTATTCTGTCATTTTATTAAGATAAAATCAGTATTTACTTTTTTGACGAGAAGTATAGCTAGAAGGTACACGAAACGCATGTGCTATGTGAAAAATTACTGTACCAAATTTGGACAAAAATGACATAAATTCTAACAAAGTCATCTCACCCTTGTTGTATGCACCTAGTAGTATAGAAGGATGGGGGATCGAATAGAAGGTTGGGTATTAATGTTAGTTACAAAATAACATAATCATTCTTTGCACTTTTCCTGTAGGATATATGACCCGTTTATAGTATATAGCCGCCGGCTTTCCTCGTGAGTTCGAGTCCCGTTTAGGGCATCTGTGAGATGTGTAAATGTAACCCGCTGTAAAAAGGGGGGGGGGGCTGTGTAAGTGATTGTGACAAGTGTTTAGCTAAGTCGTATTCTTGACACTAGTTGAAGCTGAAAAGACATTCTTGACACTGAAAAATCAAAAGACGCTCACTCGGCTTAAATCGCTGGCACATCCTTCAGTGGGCTTGAAAAGTGCCATAAGTAACAACAACAGCAACATAGTATATAACCAGCATTCTTATACAACCATTGCTGTATCCTTTGATTAAGAAACAGCCAGCATAATTGTCAAATGAATTCGCTTTAACTATTTGTTCTGTTTCTTAGAAAGACATTATTCACATAAAGTAATACACTGTTTTTTTTTTCCTGATTGAAAGAAAAAGGGACTTCATTTTTCATTTTTGAAATTTTTTATATGATAATTTTTTGATAAAAATTACTTTGTTAACTGTGTAAGTATTAAATTAGACTGAAAAGTAACGAAACATCTCATTATTTTCTCAAAGATCAAAGTAATTTTAATAATGTGTTGCCAAATAGGCAACTAAAATATTATATGTAATCTCGTTCCCAACAAACTTCATTCATTTTAGACAAATTCAAGTTTCAGTGTATGTAGTTGAGCAACCATGATGTTAAAAAATAATTTCTATTTATTTTACCATTTGCTTATTGAAATTGATCCTTTCTGTTTCCAAGTAAAAATGGTAAAATAAAAAAAATGACGTTTCAAATTTCAATTTGTAAATTTTATATTTTTTAACATTATAATTCAATAAATATCTTCACAGTTTTTTTTCGTGACTGAAACTGTAACTTTTAAATTTCAATGGAAATAGAATTCCAAAAGAGGAAGTATTTTTTTAAAAATATAATATATTTTTAATCAGCCTTGATTTGTTCTATTGAAAAAGCAATGGATTTGTTGGAAATAATTGCTTCTTAGAAGAATATAAAAAAAGATTTTTAATCTTATAAAAAGCAGTAGAGTATTATTAACCACCTTTTTTCTTTTTTTAAAAAATGTCTGCTCATTTAATCTCATTCAAATTGACATAAATACTATTTATTAGACTTTTTTTTAATAACAAGATAAAAACTCTTTCTTCTAATGCTTTCTATGATATTACTGTTTTTTAAAACAGATTTGTTTATGTTACGTTTCATATATGATTTTATTCCTTTCATTCAGAATAAAAAAAAGTTTAAAAAATATGACATTGAAATGGAACAAATCAGAAGCAAATGTCATTGTAAAAAGACAAAGAAGACAAAAAAAATAATAGAAAAAAAAATGATTCAGTGGATTCAATTCGTTGTTACAATAAGTTTTTATTCCAATATTCATTCATTTCAACGAGAAATTCTTTTGTATTTTTCGAAATTAATCAAAATGCTGATTAAGATGTATTGATAGAATGTAACAAAATTCTGTATTTACTATAAAGAACAGTTTTTTTAAAGAAATTAAAGCTTTTCTGGTTCTTTTAATTATATTTTATTTTATTTTTCTTTCAATGTAGCATTCAGAAATCAAGAGGTACAATTCTTGGGAAAGAAGGTAAATAACATTTTCACCGGGTTATATAACTTCATACTAATATTATTTCTAACTTTGGTTCCCAGTTGTGTATACCGTAATAAATTATTGATTTTTTTTCTTTTAAAATATACTTGCATCTTAAACTATACCTACTTCTATACGTATGTAAGAAAAAGCATAACTATATAATTATATAATGTAAGAAAAAGCAAAACAAATCCAAGTTGTAAAGCTTATAATCATGGAAAAAAGGAATATAAATCTCGATTATAAAGCTAATTTTTTGAAACTGCAAAAATTGTTTTTGTGCGGGGATTTGTTCAAAAATTATTAAGAAAACATCTAAAAATCTTGTAATTAATATTTCACTCTTAATAAAAGATAGCAGAAATGTTTTCATAGTTTAGTTTAATCTTTCTATATGATGTTATAGAATAAATATGCTTAGCTGCATCTGAATCTGCCCGAAGATCTGACATTGAATAAATTTAAAGCAAACAAGCGTATTATATCTATCTATCTATCTATCTATCTATCTATCTATCTATCTATCTAT
>JAOUZG010001220.1:361514-378371 GCA_026289955.1 Argiope argentata
TATCTATCTATCTATCTATCTATCTATCTATCTATCTATCTATCTATCTATATTCATTGTTTATATGTAAACAAATAAAGTAGAAAAATGAAGGCAAACCGGAGTTTTTGAAGATTAAAGTGAAGCTTAGAAACAAATGAAAAAAAGGAGGGAGGAGGGAATAGTTTCGTTTTAACTTAGTTTAGGTATATTAAAGTCCCATTTTAAAGCAACACTGGGCTATTTTGAGACAGACTTCGTAATTTTGAATTATAGTCAGATGACTAAAAAGACATCTGAAAATTCCTTTTTTTAAACTTCCCACCATTTTTGGAGGACATTTCTGCCCCACGATTTGAAGTGCACCAGAGAAGGGAGAAAACCTCATACCAAATGAATATATAAAATGCTGAAATACAAAGTATGCCGTGGAAATAAAATCTAAATCAATATTAAAAAGTTGAAACAAAGTGCATTAATCTGCTAAATCAATGTGAATCTCAAAGGGAACTATAGAATTTTCTGCAGACAATATCAGTCGATTACGTGAAATAATGTTGCCTTCATTCTAAATGCTTAACTGACCAACGCCGTAGAGATAGGAAAGTGACATAAGTTTTTTTTTACTGTAATTCATTTTTTTTTCTTCCATTCTTGCTTAGTCTTGTTTTAATGTTCTCTTATTTCTGTACTTGCATTAGTTATTATTTTTTATTGTAATTTTTGTATCCCAGATTTATATCATCTTTCCACCTCTTTAGATTAGTTGGATATTTTTCAGTTTTTGATAATCTTATTGCAGTATTGATATCCAAGTAAAAAAAAAAGAAGATGAAACAAAGATAAAATGTACTTTAAAATATTGTTAAATTATAGGACGTTATTGCCCGGTTTAAGATATTCATGATATACATTATTTAAGAATTCTTTTCCAAAATTCCTTGTTTGGATGCCTCATGATTTATTCATAAAGAAATGGGGAATATCCTCATGCAGATGAATGAATTTGTGCGTGCAATTTTAAAGGAAGAAAACATGAATTCTTAGAAAAGAGCAATTTTATTAATAGTTGAATAGTAGCGAAAAAAGATTTCTATAAAATCCAAACTTTTTAGAAGCATGGGAGATATAAAATATAATATGGAATGGAAAAAAAGCATCCACATATCATATTAAAGGATACTGAATCGTTTTTGAGCAATTCTGAACTTAATATCTACAAAAAAGACACGATTTTTTTGCTATTATTAGAAAATTAAAGAAAAATATCTGGAAGATCAAGCTTTATCAAGCATTTTTTTGTTGTAAATTTTTTTTTGGATAAAATACTTAGATAATAATCACATATTGATTAAAGACGAATATTTGTATATATTACTTACAGTTGAGCTGGGCTTTAAAAAAAATCATGAACGCACTAAATTTAAAATATTATTCGAAACTATTTGCTGTAGTAAATCATTCATTTTCCTGTTTATCTATTATTACTTACATTTTTGAACTTGCGCCCATTAAACCTGAGAGGGCGCTATATAATAACTTTGACAGCATGAGAGTGGATCGAAAAGGGGTTTAATAGGTAGTTATAAAATAATGCTTTTTGTGGGTTTGTGAATGTGTGTAAAATCGCTTTTTTAAGAAGAGCACCAACATAAATAAAATCAAAAATCAAAAAATATTAAATTTAATTACATAAGAATAAAAAAGTAAATTAACTTAAAGAAAATTGAAATCTGCTATCTCAAATTTTATATTATTATACGAAAACATTATTATTTTTAAGGCATTGTTTATTTTAAATAATTTGTCATTAACCAGTTGAAACAAGTTTGAAACTATTATGTGACTATCTAAATACGCATGATTCAATTTATGGACATTCGTGCCAAGTTGTAACTTTTCGCTGGTGATAACCCGCAGAATGTGACAACCAAATTGATCATTTTCTAATTTCCTAAAAACGGAATTCTTATATTCCTAAAAACAGGATTCTAATAATCCTAAAAACGGAAAATTAATGCTTCAAAAGCGATAAATCGCCAAATTTCTGAACGCTCATTTTTTGGCTTCAAAAACTTCAAACCAATACAACTTCATGTACTCTCATGATAAAATTATTTAAACAAAAAAAAAAATATCATAACGTTGCCATTGACTGAAACTTTTGAATTATAAGTTAAATTTCTATTTTAAATGATTTTTTGCGATAAATTATCAAATCTGACAAATTTTTGCAATATTTTTTAATTAGCCTAAAAGCGAAAAATTGATGCCTCAAAAGCGATAAACTGCGAATTGCGTCCACGCGGGCGACCCGTGGGAAGAAGTCTGACGTTATCTAACACATGTTACAAACCCTTTTTACGGGGAGGACTTCATTCATTCATCCATAAATCATAATTTAGATCTGGAACAGAGAACGATCTCCTCTTCCCCAGCACCTCTAATGACATTACTCTTGATATGGTGGATTTTGGGATCACGATAGATTGAACTCTCTCACACACACACACACACACACACACACACACACACACACACACACACGAACTGCTCTTAAAATAATAAAATACTTTTATTATATTTATAAAAGTCATGCAGTCAAAACCTTTATTGACAATATTTGTTTTCTTTAAATGCATTAATGTTCCTTTTTGAAGTAACGTGAAGTTTTCCTTAGCTTGAATGCTTCTTCTAATTTCGAAACATGGTCAGATACTGGGGCAAAATTTGACACGATGTCATTGATAGGGATTTATCATATCAGAGGGATCATTATAATCGAAGAAAACCAATCGATTAAATTTACCAGTGTTTTATTTTCCTTATGAATCAATGCCTACTAATCTTCTTTTTCAAATGAATTTCAAATGAAAACACATACCTCTAAAATGTATGATTTCTTTTATCAAAACATACATAGTACTCTTCCTACATGTATCTCTATCCCATATTTGAGATAAATAATTTTTGATTTTTAATTAAACGAAGAATTAAATTACTTAAACTGCCAATACACATGAAGCAGAAGTATGGGCAAAATTTTTCATTGAATTGAAGGGTATAGTTTACTTTTAATTGCTGAAAAAGATTGTCATTTACTGGTGCTAAAACTTTATAACATAAAATCCAAATATGACAGCATCAACTAATTTATAAGAACCAGAAAAGGACTCGAAGCGAGTTAAATTCCTCAGATCATGCATTTCTACCACTTTAAGTGAGCCGTTTGCTTTCTCTTCTCAGGGTAGAAGGAGGAGGGTAGATTTTTCATGAATAATCTATTGATTTCTGGATAATCACCTCTGCCAATGTCGTTTGAGCAACTGGACTGATTTTAAGATTGTGTATTTTCTCTATTTGTGTCTCTAGATTCTTTGAGATAAGCTACATGTATTTTATACTTTCTGGCATACGCAGTATAGAGAAACTATAGTAATCGTGGAAAAATTCGAATAAGAGATTTTGCTGAAACTCCACATTTTAGTTTTCTCTTATTTCGGAAAACACATATTTGGAGAATTTAAGTCGGTCTGTGAAAAAGATAGCTCAAAAACTCTTTGAATTAGACTGTTGAAATTTGATATACGGTCCTTACATTGAGCTTGCAGTGAAGTTTGAGTAAAATCATTTCCGAAGAAGTTTCTCTTCCTGACTGTTTGAATATATGTTAACATTATAACTAAAAAACGAAGATAACTGAGAGCCTGCTTCCTGGCACAGAGGTAGCGTGTCTTCCTCGTGATTTGGGCGTCTCAGGTTCGAATCCCGGTTAGAGCATGGTTGTTCTTCTGTGTTTTATCTGTTAGGAGTGGGAATGTATTCCCTGTAAAAAAGGTTGTGTAGCGAATGTGTTGGGTGTGTAGCTAAAGTCGTAATCTTGACCCTAGCTGGCACTACTTCAAACAAAAGACGCTTTTTGAGGTTTAAGTCCACTGATGCATCAGCGGGCTTGTCCATGGTAAGATCCATTAGTAAAAACAACAGAGAGCTGATAGATAATTCCAGTAAAGAGGTTTAACCTCTATTGTGTAGATAATGAAATTTGAGCCAAATTAAATAAGAGGACGATTGTGTGTCGATCTGTACTTTCTGAAACATGTAAACACGATAATTTAAAAGTTCCATGATTTAAATATATCAAATTTGGTATAGGATTTTGTAAATAAAATTGCAGTTTTTTTGACAAATCTTTGCTTCAGTTGCTTATGAAAAATATGACTAAGGCACAAATTCCATTTTCAGATGCAATTAAGCACATGCCACGGATTAACCGCCAAATAACTCGCCAAAAATTCATACTAAAGGTTAATATTTTGTAATTATTGTACGCCAATGCCATGCAAGGTGTATTAAGGCATTACAGGTTTATGAGAGAGGACCCGAGAAAGTTTTGAGGAGATTACTCCTTCTTGTTTCCCTTATTTTTTCCATTTGTTTTGTGCTGAAGAGTTAGGAAAACTTCCTGTTTATTAAAAATTTTACACTGTAAGAGATTATGTGTTAAACTTTATAGGTAGTAGATATTCAACATTTAATTTTCCTTTCTCACAGCCTTTACATCATTTTATTATAAATATGTGTGGGCCATTAATCAACGGCTTAATGCAGACATAGCAGACTAGATAAACCGAATACATTGATAAAGACTTTTTTCTATTTTCTTAATGGATATTTCTGTTCAGGAAGATTGATTTGGATATTTCCATTACGGGGTTATTCGCCCATGCTTTGTTCATGGGAAGCTACGGAAAATGATTTAGGTTGATACAAAAATCGATGAAGCCCACCGTCATTAAGGCCGGTGTCAAAGCTACTGGAAGACGGAGAGTCAGTGCAACTGGAATTTTTCAATCAGGACAACCTTTACACAAATGAATTCGCAGAGATGCTTGTAGTCTGCTGGGAGCAATTGCTTGACATTTTGAATTCTTAATATTTATAAATATCTAAGAAGATATTTAAAAATGGCAATCTCAGACTGTTAGTTTAAGTTATTTAAGTTTAAAAAAAACTGGTCTGAAAATATTTCAGAATCAAGAAGCAAACATATAAATTTTGCAATTTACTTTATTGTATACAAATAGAAGATGAAAAAAATATCTAACCCTTAAAATCTAAAAGTTTTAAATACTCTGAACCTAAAGAAAATGTTTAGGAATATGACTATATATTTGCATTTATAACAACTTAACACAATGACCTAAAAGGTTGACATTTGGTATGTGATCCTTACACCAAAATTGTGCTTTCTAATTCTAGTTTTGAGCAAAATACAATAAAGAGCAGTTTTCCAGTATTTCAAATGACATGCGAAACAATTAATTGATATCTCAACAATGCTATGATCCAAACGAGTGAACCCCAAAAATTATAAATGGGTATCGAAGTTTAGATAAAATATATACATATGTATCCAAATACACATATATATCGCGTTAAATTTCTGTCGATATGTCTACCCCTGTGTCAATTAACTGAATACCTCAATTTGTATGCATTTTAGTATGTGTTATTTACACTAAAATTGTATATAAGTTATAAATATTCAATTAAATCAATAAACTGGAATACCTAGAACGCTTACTTCTTTCGAAGCTGCAAAAGAAATGCAAAAGAAATATCTGCAAAGAAGGAAAGTAAGATGATAGAAAAATATTGGGTGTCTATCCGAATGAAGAGAATTTCTGCTGTTTAAAAGTTATTAAGTTTTTAAATAGATGAAAAATAAAATTGCAAAGTAAAATTTGCAAAGTAAAAAAGATAATTTTACTTTGCAAAACATTGCGTTCCACAAACTTCCATATCTTTGAAACAGAAATATAATTAAAATAATTAGCCAATTTTTCCATTACTTCGTTTGCAATTTCAATAGAAGAGAGAAAATCTTCAGAATAAAGTTTTATATGAACTGAAAATATTTTATCCAGTTTTTTAAACCTACTTTATTTATGCATAAATAGCCTAATTATTTGATTTGATTTATAAAATCTGCCCAAAAACTTTCAAAAAATGTAACTTAAAACAGAATATCAGCATCGAAATGAGAAACATATTTAAAGTTTAGTAGCACCCGTAATTTTTCAAAAATTTTCTTTAAATAAATACTTTTAGCTTAGGATTTTAAGCATATATTACTTAAAGGAAAAATTATAATAGATCAGAATTTTGAATCTATTCTATTTAATTAAATACCTCTTTTCTTATATATTTTGGAGTAAGCAGATATTTATGTCCCTGTATTCCCCCTCCCTTCTCTCTATTGCAACAATGCAGATGAAATAAAAATGTAAAAAAATAATTCTGTTGGAAGAGTATACGTTTGAATAAACTTATTTTTTGGCACGTTAAGAATTTTTCAGATTTCATAGAATATTTATTTCAAGAAAGAAAATAAGTTAGCGCTATAAAGATCGAAAACCGTCCACGTTTTTACTCGCCTATAGTGCAACGCATATTGCGTTTCGGAAATATAAAGTCGTGTCTGGCTTAGTAGTAAAAATTTCATGAAAAGAAATGTAAATTCCTCAATAAAAGCATTGTAGAAAAATTTAGAATAAAGTTTGTGCTTATAATAAGGTAAAAAAATTTGTTCTTAACTGTAGTGATGATGGTATAATGATACATTTTGAGAATCGATGCGTACAAAATTATGGTGGAGAAATTTTTTGATTAATTTTTAATTAAAAATAAGAAAAAAATGCATTTTAATGAAATTTAACAGCAACCACTTTTAGTAGCTTTAAACTGAAGGATCTGCTATTCAGACCATTTTGAACAATTTTTATATCTTGCATGTCATATTACGAGCTTAAAGTCATCTTACGTATCAGGCTTATCTTTTTTGTGTCAAGAAATAACAATGCGCAGGAAATATGTTTTGTAAATGAATTATAATTTTATGGATAACTAGCCATCCTTGGTGACCACTTTGCTTGCCTAGATTATTGGTTTTTAAGCTTTTAATTATTATTATGCATTTCTTTAAAAAACATTTTTTCCTTGTAATTTGATGCTACTAACATTTTTAAATTCAATTAAAGTAGTTTACATCAAATTAAAAAGCGTATATATTACGAAATATGAACGAATGTGAAAATCCTATAATTGATTTAATGATTGCACTTGCATATGGGCCTTAAAGGAAAGTTTGGATTCTATCATAGCATTTAAAAATATTGATTCGAATATTGTATACGAATTAAATGAAAAATATTATCGAAGTTAAATAAAATAATGTATGAAAATGGAATTTATATAATTAAAAAGGTATTTTGTTAATTTTAAGATAATACAAAAAGCCTTTTTATAAGATGATTGTTTTAAAATATGAGTATTAAATTCCGTTGGCGTCATAACAATTACGGCTAGACTTAAGATTAATATATTGGCTTCAAAATTGAAAAAGTTTGGATCGATTATTTGTCAAATATAAGCGTAATAATTTGTAATTGCAATTTTAAAAGTCATTTTTTAGCATTGCTGGTATATACTCAGGATTGATTGCAGATTTTAGAGAGTCTTTATGCGATTAGTACCATTTTGAAGTTTTTGGCGAGAAATCGCCCATTAATCTTAAGTCATACCCCGATTACTTATCTGGTAGTTATGAAGGCCATATTTTCACTTGATTGAACTGTCTGTTTGAAATCTATTTTTGATTTTCTGTATGCCTTCTTTCCACTAACTGAATGTCCTCTTAGGTGACATGGTGAAATATTTCCAGAACACGTCTAATAATATTTTGAAATTTCACTAAGAAGAAGCTAAGTGAAATAAAACTTTTTAATAAATGAAGTATTTTTAACGAATGAAATATTTTTAATGAATGAAGCAATCTGATACTTGTGCCTTTTTTGTTTAAATTTGGCTGTTTCTATTTGACAATTAGTAATAAGCTCGATTTCTTTGCCTCGCACGCTAGCTTTGTATATATATAAATTATATATTGTTGATGCTGCCTCCATCTTTAAAATATGCTTTTACCAGTGCTGTTTCTAATCAATACCATTTGACAGGTTATTATTGCAATCGTGGAAGTATTTATCAAAATGGAATAATTTGTTATTTCGTGTAAAAAAAATCTTTATTTTTATGTGCACGTCTGATTTATTTAAGTCATGAATTCTTTTTATTAAATAATTCTTTAGAACAACATAATTTTTTATTACTCTAATGCATGGAGTTTTGTTCATTTGAAGAGATCATATATAGACCACTAAGTCAGCAAATATGATATATAAACACAAATTTTGTCGAATCAATTTTGTAATCAAGATTTTCAATCAAATCAAATTTTGTAATCAATTAAGTTTTATTTGCTTAATGTTATTATTTTTTTGTGAGCGGAATATAAGCAAAGAAATAAAATATTATATTCGTCAAAAAGATACTAATTTGAAACTTTGACGAATTTTTATGTTTTAGAGCTTTTTATTAAAAAAATCTTACTTTTGAAATTATGTTTGTGTATCGCTGTTTTTTCTCTGTTGATGCGAGTATTCAAAGATGCTTTGAGATGAACGGACGGTGTTAATTTCATCTTTGAATGAAATTTGTGTCGAAATATTAAATTTTGAGTGAAATACATTTGTAAAAAGTCTGCATATTTGGCTTTACGAGTACCAATAAACGGTAACTACAAGACCTCAAGAAATTTTCTAAAGAATAAATCAGTTTTAAGTTTTGAATAAAACCCAGTAAAGGGTTAACAACCTGCTCATTTGTACTTTCAAATGTATGTAAATGAGATAACTAGTAAAGTGCAGCAATTTAAATTAATTTTTATGTGATTTTTGGGTCTAAAAATTTTAATTTTGTATTAGTTTGAATTTTAATCTTCGACAAAAAATAGTCCCAAAAGCATAAATTTTCCATTTTGTCTCGAAAGCATAAACTTACTTTACTTAATGATACTGTGAAGTACAAATTGCTCCTGTGTAGTGGCTGGACTTTAAATAGAATTCATTATGAGTAGATCTTGCCCAAAATCCACAATTTTATCCGGTGAGTTACTTTATTTGATAGTAAACGAGAAGATTTTGTTGAGTTCTCTGCCGCTGATACACATTTTTTACCTCGATTTATGCATTTTTACTTATTTTATTTTTTGATGCATCAGTGGGTTAAAATTTTAGGGAAAAAAATTCCTAACGATTGATATACTGCTAGTGATATTAATCAGAATCTTTTTAAAGTACTTGTAATGCATGAAAGAGGGTGAGAGAGAGAGAGAGAATTTATAGGACCATTTCGATTTTTCCAAGGAATCTGTATTTTCAACATTAACGATAAAATTGAACCTTTCGAACAGTTATATTTAGATTTTTTTTATTTTGTTGCTATAAGTGTGATAAAACTGGATATTTCGATTAAGTTTTCCATAACTTTATTTTTTAAACAATTTTTTTCAAGAAACTTTTATTGGATACGGATAGAAAGTTTGTATTTAAGGTAGGTAACTACCTTGAAAAGTAGATGATTTTATGACTTAAAAGTATGTGATTTTTAATACTTAATATTCTCAATATTTGAGCCGTTTTTTATAAGATTGTTTGAATTTGGTTTTTAAGTTAAACTGATATTTATACTTTCATTTATATACATTTTAATGCTATTTTAGATCTTTAAAAGTTGTTTTCTCAAATTCTAATCTTTAGTAAAATTTTCTTATCAATAAAACTTCATGATTTAAAATCTAATATATGCTGTTTTATACAAATTTCGCATAATAATAATTTACCAATATTTGCTAGTTCAAAAGTAAAAAAAAGCAATCTATTCATTTATAAATATTCAATGGTTTTTTTAACGCTTTAAAAATAAATGGAAATTTTTCTATCATATCAGTGTAACCTCAATATTTAAGGAGTGGATAGAAATAAAGCTTATTTTCTTTGTTCAGGGGCTAAGTTAAATATGTCTTAAGCTATCAGCAAAATTTTAAATCTCTATTATGTGTATATTTAGTCATTTAGCATATTTTTAAATGGAAAAAAATGTTTGTTTTATAATATTATTTCAATTAAAAAAACCATTTTCTGATTTTTTTTAAAAAAACTTTTTAAAACTGGTATATTTTGATTTCATAAATGTTATTTCAATATTTTAATGCAAAAAAAAATCCTTTGAAAATCTATTTATCTTATAGCATTTCTTAAAAAAATTAACCCGAACGTAGTCACATGCCTTAAATAATTTGCTCTAAATTAAACTTACCTTATTACCTTAATTATAAATAAACATAGTTAATGTGGGGGTGACTAAAAAAATAAATCAAAGTTTAAAAGTACTTATTAGGAAATAGTGAAAGAATGGGATTTTAATGTTTCCCATAAAAATATGTATGAAAGGTTTAGAAGGCAGATAACATCCTCCGGTCACGAGTAATTCGTTTTGACAACTGTTTATGTAACTCAACTATGAACCCTAACGTTGCGAGTTTGGTCCTAATCTACATATTTTCCACAATGATGAACCATCACCTTGAATAATCAACTTTCTACTGTTGTTGTGGTGCCCTCTACAGGTAGCAAAAGTCGTCAGGCGCCTTAGAAACAACAGCCAACATCATAACCAATAACTCACGCTCTCTCGCCATACGCTTGGCGCAAAATTCATCGTTTGTCTCATCGACTCATTGGCAGGAGAGTATGTGGTGAAAGCTTCATAAGCCAGATAACATTCCCTGAACACGAGTATCAATTTTGTCTAGTGGCTATGCTACTCGGCTACAAACTCTAATGTTGCGAGCTCGTTCCTCAACCACATCCGCATATATAAGACTTAAAAGTTTCATGAATTAAGAGTTCATTACGGACGATTTACTCTTTATGACGGTAGTTATTTTAATCTTACTTGGGGCAACATATCTAATCTAAAGAAAGCTATTAGTAAATTGTTCATTAAACCGTTGTATTGTTTTTTGAGCATTGCTATTTCAGAGAATTTGGTAACATCTGAGGGAGGAATATAATAACATACATTAGGACAATTTGCCTTCCCTGAGGAGTTTCAGATGGAACTGACCCACATTTGCGTTTAGAAATCAACAAAAAGATCTAGTTGTCATTCCCACTTTCTATGTGTAGTTTTTTTTATTAAACTCAAATCTGCCAATTAGAAAAACCAATGTTCATTAAGAGCACAATTCATGCAATGCCAAGTTAAATGCAATAAACTAATAATAGGCACGCTGTACATAGACAATATATTTTGAAATGATAAAAATATGCATTAAACCTACGCATATTATATGTTTTGTTTTTATTGTTTCAACAAAAACGGAAGACCATTATTATTTATACATCACACACATACATAAGTTTTGCTTTTATTAATTTCCAACAAATTTTGTACTTGGATTTTAAAAGTGGCATATAGGATAGGATATTTATGTCTATTCGTACAGACATTTGTCTCGCTACTTTTCCATCTTTTTTAAATCCTAGGGACTGTAAAGTATAAAATTAAGAACAACAGGTAGAGAATAGCAAATAAAAGGAATTGAGAAATTTTTTTATTAAAAAGAAAATATCCCCTTTTTCATTTGAAATGGAATTTATCTTCATTTTTATAATTAATTCGGTATCCAATTTTACAAATTTGCAATCTTATTTTAACTTAAATACTTTTTTTATACACTATAAAATTAAAAATCATGCTTTTATTTATTTTTATATTTGGAAAATAAATTATATTTATTTTTAAAATCCAAATTCATGATATGAATATTTTCTTTTTTTAACATGAAACTGATAGTTTGAAATCATACAGTTTCGAATTCTTTTTAGAGTTTTTTTAGTAAATTCCTTCCAATCATTTCCCTGAGGTTAATAAAAATGAAAATCAGATGAAATTATTATAGAGCTGTAAATTAGTATATTTTTATGAGGCTATTAAAAATATTATTTATCATGTTTCAAAAAATAAAATATCATCACAGACTATGTGAGGAATATTCAAGATAACTAGAGTAAAAAAATGATGAATAATGAGGTTTTCTTAATATTATAAAATACAAACATATAAAAAATGTGTTATAGATAGAATGACAACGTGGCATTTTATAGTAATACAATTCAAAGGCGAGACAAACTTAAAATAGAAACCATGGGTTGCTTGAAAAGAATAACACGGAGACAGAAAGCCAATGAAACTATAAATTCTATTTTAGAAAATTCCAAAAATGTCTATTCAGTAAATACATTTTCTAGAAAGATATGACACAAATATTTTATCCTATAAAAGGATCCTATTTTATTTTTTAAAGTAGATTTATAACTATTTTTAGTTTATAATATTACTTAAAAACACAATATCTTCTTTGGATATGTTATATCATAAAGACGAAGCATTTCCCCTCTAAAATTACACTATGAATGTTATAACTGTCGCTAATGTAAAATAATAACTCTTCATCTGACACTCAGTTTCTCTGTTACAGCCTTTGTATTAACTTTTACCCTAACAGTTTCAGGTAGATGCAATATGAAAGTTCGTAAAATTCAATGCTTTAACATATATTATTGTATTAATAATGTGGTCTTGATTCAAATTATGAGGTTCTAAAATCTCTAAAGAAATTTTAAAAAATATTAATAACCTAATGAATTATATTAGCTATTAGTATCTGTTGTTATAGAACTGAATTATGAGAATTTTTGTTCCCTTTGGATGAAAAAAAAATTGAAATTTAAGTAAAAGAATTTTGCTAGGAAATGTTAAGTGTTACTAAATATGTTATAGTCGTGTTAAAACCTAAACTTGTCAAGTTTTCATATATTTTTTAAAATCTAGAAAAGGTTAATTTAAGGTTTTAGATGCCCTTTTAGATAAATCTAGTTCGTGAGCAACAGAGAAAAATTATGCTTCTCTTGAACGATGAACTTGAAGTAACAGGAAAAGAAGAGCAGAAAAATTATCGCAACTTTTATGCATCAGAAATGAAAGAATCATTTTTATAGAAAGAATCTCTTTAAAAGAAGCAGTTTTTCTATCTAATTCAGCAGCTTTACTAAGCAACAGAGAAAATATTAAGTTAGGGAAAATAAATGATTTAGCTGGATTCATAAATCAAAGTAGAAGTGCTTTTATCTTTAAATTAAAGTAGGAGTGCTTTATTTTTGAATTAAAGTAAGACCCCTTTATGTTTGAAATCAAGCGGCCCGGAAAAGAATTTATTTTAAAGATGCAAATGAGTTTAATTTAGCAGTTATTATATTGCAGGTTTATATTTACACGGCGTATTCTTGTGTGACTTAACAACAAAAATGAAAAAAATTAGGAACAATGCAGAATTTTAGTGAATAGTTAACTTGGATTTCATTAAAAATATTTGATGTTTTTAGCTGACATTTTCTTAGATTTTCATTTCACGAAAAGTTTCTTCAAAGTAAACTTTGAGTTTTTTTTCATCTGATGTATGGGAAAAAGTTTATAGCTTATAATGATACTTTTTTTATGTAATAAAATAAATTGTTAAGTTTTTATATATATATTAAAGATTTTGGATACAGTAAAAAGTTTACAATATAGTGGAAGGATAGATCAGATAACAAAAAACCAGGATAAGCAGGAGTTTTATGAACTCATTTCCTTAACCACCAATGATAGAAGACAATGTTTTTAATCTAAAACTTACTGTTATAATAAGTGTTTTCTCGTTTTTAATTGAGTATTATCCATCTGCACTGATATTATATATATGTTTATATTCTGAACTGCATGTTTCAAGAATTTATGAGATAAAAAGAAAGTTAAAGAATTTGAACCTATTTTAAAATAATTTTTAAAATGATGCAAACATAAACAAAACATTAGCGTATATCGTAGGCCTAATTCTTCAGAAAATTGAGTCAAGTTGATTTTCACTAATAAATGATTACACAAATGTGAAAAGGTAAGATAATAGTCAAAAATTACAGTTTTAGTTTTTTTTTGAAAAAGTCCTTAATAGAAGTCCATTACTTACAATGAACAAGGTGCAGGCGCTGCTATTTTCAAATCACAACATTTATTGCGCACTCAATACTTGGGATAATCATTGCAGATAACCTCTTCCATTGCTTTGGCAATGCTGTTAAAGCAATGCTTAGCTTTCCTTATGTATTTACGATAAAAGAAATTAGGTCGGATAGTACGGAAGCCGGATAGTCACGAACCGGATAATTTAGAGTATATTATATTTAAGCTTCTGAATATTTATATAACAGAATGATAGCCCATAATTTTTTTAAGGAATTTTAAACGTAATTTGTTATTTCGCTTGGTTTATATTTGTTTGTAATTGATAAAACCAGTGGGTTTCACAGTGTTTAGAAGCATATTAAACGTTTTTAAATTTTATAAGGAATAAAGTAAGAATTTATCTTGTTTCCCAAACCATAGTTCTAATTAAGAGCCTATTACGGAAAAATAAACCATATATACTCTTTTCTCAGGAAAATTTTAGATAAAATCTAAATAAATTTTAGATAAAGTCTAAATATTTAACTTAGAGATGGAGAGGCAGAATAATATTTATATTATCACACATGCACCTTCACTTTTATACGAGCCTATTAAGAAAACTGCTTTTCTTTTTTTCCATTACCACATTGACTTATCATTGACAATATGTCTGAAATGTATGAAAAAGGGAAGGTATAGCGGGCATAAACTGAATTTTTTTAAAAAATTGCAGATTTTGCAGCAATGGTGAATTTAGTTTACATTTCAATTATTTTACAGATCATGCATATTGAAATTAATTTTCATTCAGTTATTTTTAATTAGAAAGGTTTCCCAAATGAAAAGTAGATATTTTGAATACCTTTATTGGAAATCAAAAGAAAAATCTCCTTAGGAATTGTAACACAGGTCCCATGTTTTAGGTAATAGGTCTATGTCTTTGCTGTAGAAAGATGGGGGTAGTTTCTTGAGGAAGTCTTGCACAGCGTCCATATCTTCGTTGTCCGAATGGAAACGAGTCCCCTGTAATGCTCTCTTAAGTGATCGAACGAGTTGGAAGTCATAGGGTGACAAATTCGGTCTGTACGACGGATATACCAACACTTTCCAAAGAAATTTTTTAAGGTCATCTGAGGTGTATGGGGGACGTGTGGACGGGCACTGTCATTAAGAGAGTTCACTTACTATACAAGAAGTGCTGGTTATTTACTTTTGATTGCTCTCCATAGTTCCACCAGCAATATTGTGATGATGGGCAATATCCTGATGGAGAAATGCGTGAGGAAATCTATACACATGATATTTAGCTGCACAATGGTTAACATACTGATGGCTTTGAAATTCTGAACGTTTTCTTGTTTTAATATCCTATTCAAATTTCAAAACTTATCTGATCTTGTCTATTTTGGCCTTTGAACTTGAATAGTAGTGATAAATAAATTTGGAGAAAGCAAATTCCCAGAAGACAATTATCTCAAAAACCAAGGCATCTAATTTTGGAGTGACGTCTTATATTTTCATATTTTAATTAAATCTAAATGGTAACATTGTTGCATTAATTTAATTTTGAAAAGAATTTGAATTGGTACTCTCTATTGGGACACTAAATAAGTCAAAAGTTGTCCATTGCAAATGAAGAATCAGAAACCGTATTAACTCATGTTGTTTCGATCATTAATATATAGCATGTCTACTTCCGACCAATCTCTTCTATCATGGAAAGAATGGGGTAGTCAGTGAACACTTCTTACCTTCCTTTATATCCCTGTTTGCTAGCGTCTTGACTAAGGGTAGCGTGTTTCCCCTCTGATCTAGGCGTCCTGGGGTCAAGTGAGTCCTGGTTCGGGCATACTTGCTCTTTTCCCTCTATTCTATCTGTGAGGAGCGTGAAAGAGTACCCCCCTCCTAGTTTACAAACGATTTTGTAAGATAGTGCGTGATTGTTATTTTCATATGAATTTATTTCAGACTTTTGCTAGGGGGTATTGCCCTCAAAAACTACTACCCCCCTCTTTCCCTGATCTCTTGGACTTGTTTCGAATTGGGGTTCAATCCAAAGAGGATGAGCAACAACAACATATCTATATAAGGAAACGTTTCTATGGTTGCTATCATTCTGACGCAATCATAAGTGTTCACTTTTCCTTTGGGCATCACTTATAAAATTGCTAAATTTATATTTAGTGTTTAGTTTTTGATAATTTCTAAAGATATTAATTTTTTTTGCCTAAAATTATTTAAAGCACATGCTTTTCTCAAAATATTTTAGATATTCCGCAAGCTAAGCACATATATGTTTTGATTTTAACCTAAATTAGAAAACAATGTAAAAGTTTTTGTTCACTCCAGTCTGTCTTTTTTTTAATTCTCATACATTAATTTATATGTAACCTTTTCATGTTATTCAGAACCAAGTTAATATCCTGATGAATATGGTTTTTATCTTTTTCATTAATTTTTTAATGAAATCTTTAAGTAAAAATCTCCAAGAGAGAAATGCGTGAGGAAATCTATATATCTGATATTTAACTGCACAATGGTTGACACGCTGATGGTTTTTATATTCTGGACGCTTTTCTGTTTTAATATCCTACTCAAATTTCAAAATCAGTTGAACATAAATAGTAGCAATTGTAGTTTATCAGTTGAACATAAATAGTAGCAATGAATAAATTTGGCGAAAGAAAATTTTCAAAAGACAAATATCTCAAAAGCCAAGACATGTTATTTGGGAGTGACGACTTATAATTAAATCTAAATGGTTACATAATTGCATTAATTTAATTTTAAAAAGAGTTTAATTGAACATCTTAATTGTTTATGTATTGAACATTGAAAATACTAAATCATGAAACCTTGGATATACATAAAAAAATCATCAGTGTCAAAAAAAGGTTGCCATAAGCATTTGACAAATTTTTGATAACA
>JAOUZG010001220.1:382586-394706 GCA_026289955.1 Argiope argentata
TATGAAAGAGTCTAAGTTAAATAAAAAAATCCGGCCTGATGACCTCAAAGGTCATCATCAGGTAGGGATTCCAATAAGCTATTGTCTAAAAAATTAACCCATCTGTGACCCTATTTTTTAGACAATAGTCAAACCCTTTACAGAAAAAAATTCCCCCTTTTATTGAAATTTATACCTGACGGTGACCCTTGAGAAAGTCATTAGGCTGGATTTCTTTTTTTGATTTTCTTTAGGTTCTTTCCTATTTTCAATATAGTATTTTTTCCCATTTTTTTCCTTCTTTTTTTTATTCATCTGTGTTCCACTTTGTTTTTAGTAATAGCTGCAAACGCGCTCTCTAAATACATTTGTGTATTTTTTTAATTTAATAATTAAAATTGCAATTCGTAATGCATCTCTTATAAAATTGTTTATTTTCGAAACTTTAAGAAAAAGACCCGTAAATTTCATAAAGACAAGAAAAGGGCAAATTGTATATGGGTGAGTATATTTAGCTAAATATTTTTCCCTTAAAGTTACTTTTTAATTTTAAGATTTACGAGAAAAAAAGTAAAATGTATCTGTCTTTTAATTCGATATTTTTTCAAAGCTATAATAGGCTTTGTTTATGTTTAAGTTTGATACCTGGAAGTAAAAACAATTGATACTAAGCGTTGAAATTTACTTGTTTCGTTATTTTTATGAAGAGATTGGAAGAGAATTTATGGAGACACTAGTAGTTAATTATAGATTTTGGAAGACACGGAACATGAGAATCACTGTTTTTCTTTCTTCTAAATAGATTTTATACGTCCCTCAAAGACGAGATACCAAACTTTACGTGACACAAAACTGTCTTTTGATACTCCAGACGAAGAAAAGGTTTAGAAATCGATTCACGACCGGAAGAAGGAAAATCGAGTCGACATTTAATGACTTCCCTTAGGAACACGCTGATCACAGTAATAATACTTTTTCTAGAAGTATCGGTTACCTATATTTAGGGAGTGAGTTGCTTCCGATGTTTTTTTTATCAAGTCGCGTGAAAGCGTGAAGGCCTGAAAGAAAGAAAAATCTTTACTTTTATGGGAAAAAAGGTATGCTTCTTGAAGGTCATCTGTAGCCATTGATTACCGATTGTGACCCGGATTCTGGGATTTTAAGTCGCTATCTATTATATAAGCAGTATTTTGGAAAAAAAAAATTGAAAGAAAAGAAGTATGAAAGAAAATTTTGATAATTTAAAGCAATATTACAAACTCAAGAAAAATATTTTCAACTGAGCTTCCTTCACTTCAGTTATATTTATCAAAGTCTTCATGTTCATATGAAGTATGCCTTTTATGCTAATCATCCTTCTTGGGAAAACTAAACATAATTTCTTCGCCAAACATCTTGAAAAATAATTGAATATCTTAAATATATCTCAGGAGGAACGTGACACCACACTTTAAAATAAGTAATTTGATGCATTTTAACTTTAACGGCTATGAAGTTATATAAAATGATTTCAATTTCAAACAAGTTTCGAAACGAGAAATAGCAATATTAATTAGTTTATTAAATTTTTTTAAAAAAGTATTGCTGCCCTTCATGGTTTGTAACGTTTTTAATGTAGAAGTTTATTACATTATTATTTACAAAATCCTTTTTAAAAATTTTCTCTTAGAAATCGATACATATGCTTGCTAATAGAGTTTAAACCGGTTTCCTGGCTATCTGGCATAGGGGTAATGAATCTCCTCCCGTGATCTGAGCGTCTCGATTTGGAGTCCAGGTTATGGCATGGTTGTTCTTCTTCCGTGAGGTATGTGAATGTGCTCCCCTCCCCTGAAAAAAGAGGCTGTGCAAGCGAATGTGATGAGTGTGTAGTTAAAGTTGTACTCTTGTCCCTAGTTGGCGCTACTTCAAAAACAAGAGACTCTCTTTTCGGCTTAAAATCGCTGATGTATCAGAGAGCTTATCTATGGCAAGTGCCATTAGAAATAACAGAAATAAAGTTTAATTCAGTTATGTTAACATTCTCGAAATTTTTAATTCGTAATTTTTAACTGTGTTCAAATGATAAGGTTACATCAGAGCTGGCAACTGTATTTTCAAACTTCCATACCACTAAAGTCAGAAGGCTTTTCATCCTTAACAAATTTACCTACAACTAGAATGAAAAAGGAAAAAAATTATTCTTTGAATGAGGACTCCAATCCTCCGTTTTGTTTGTGCTTTCCTTTAGCTCATTATCTCAAAGAGGCCATTGTGTTTGCGCTAATAAAGGAAATTATAAAATAATGGAGGTTGGAGGAACGAAATAGATTATAATAAATATTATTATGTTGAATTCAGTGCTTTTCTCCCTTACCTCTTATTGTTGATATATCTTTATTATCATGTAAATTATACCCTACTCCGGGAGAAATGAAATGAGATGCTGCCGACATTATGGTTGGATTTCGTCACCCTCTAGGGTACACTAATATGTGAGGGTAGGTTCCTTTCATAGATGACGGGACGTACTTCCTACGGGAAGGGTTGTACTGTGGTCGATGATGGCCCGTAGGACTCAACTACTGTTTTCGCTTATGTTGCTTTTGCGTCTGTTCAGTCATTCAGTTTTATGTTTTAAATCCGTGCGCATACGGAAGAATCGGAGAGTCTAGTATGAATTTCCATTTAAAGTGCAAACTAAAGCGTTCCGGAAGACTTTCACTCGCATCCATCTCCTGACTTATCAAAATTGAATCGTCTTATATGATACAAATTTTATGTCTAATCTGCTCATTTTTTTCTGAGCCATATTTGGCTGAATATTATTTTTAGCACTGCATGCTTAAGTGAAAAGGAATTTTAATTTAAACATAAGTTATATATCGATTAAACATTTATATTATAATAAAAATGCTATCGTCCATATATTGTTATAGAAAATAATCGTTAAAAAATTTGTCTGTCGATGCATAGTGAAAAGTTTAACAAACTATATAACAAACAATGCTGAACCGGGATAGTCTGGTTGGCAGGGCGTTGGATTCACATCCGTTGGGCTGCGAGTTCAAACCCATCAGTCGAACTCTCCGTGTGTGCGGTGGCTGGCGCATGTTAAATCTGTTGTGGTCCCAGAGTCCTCCACGTCGAGACTAATACCACTGGTAGTACTGGTGCAGAGGACATCGTTTTCTGTTCCAGGTCTAAGTTAAGATCTGTGGATGAATGAATGAAATGCTTGAATGAAGTCCACCCCATTAACCACTTAACTGTTTTGTCCGTATGTCGTACGTGCATCAATTTTTCGAATTTTGATATTTATAAACAAAAAAAAAACCATTCATAACAATTATAATTCAACAGTAAAATGACTTTGAATATTTAGATAAGTCAAGTATTCGATGGTTTTTCATTTAAATCAAAATAAGAAAACATTCCCAAAATAAATGGTGTCATCTTATTAAATTGTAAAGACAATAAAACTATTCAGATCTATTAAAAGGATCCAAACACATCATAATCTATTAAAAGGATTATGATGTGTTTGTATCTGAGACGTACTCTTGGCCCTAATTGGGGCTATTGAAAAACAAGAGACGCTATTCTGCTTAAATCACTCACAGGGCTGTCCAGAGGCTTGAAAAGGGATATATGTAACCACCACAACAAATAATATTTTTCATTTCTGATATAACTTTATTTTCATATAAGGTAGAAATTGAACTGCAGCCAGATCCGGGGGACTTTGATTAGCCTCCATCTTTTAACTTATCAAAATTGAATCACCTCATATCATATATTTTTTTATGTCTAATCCGCCAATTTGTCGGAGCCAGATTTCTCCAGATATCCATAACCATATATATAGATATTCATATAACCATATACCCTAAATGCAAAATGAAAAGCTCTATAACAAATAACAAGGTTTGTTTTACACGCAAACATGAACGTACAGACAAATAACGTGCTCAAGAGCATTAATTTTAGCAAACAGCAGCAAACAAGTAGTAAATTGATAATAAACAAACGGAATAGTCTGAAGCATACCAAGGCCAGAGAATTTGGTGGAGGTAGACATTGCTGACAGAGAACACACACACTGAATTGTTTGCTTGATCTCAACTTAATCAATTACTACTCACTACTTATTGACTTTAGCTCTGTCTCTCGGCTTTTTATAGTTTCCATGATAGGACAGATATATTGTAAATTCTTCCCCAATCGAGGAATCGCCAGGATACAAGTAGATTCTAGAACGTTCGTTTTCATCGCGAAATTTATCGTAAAGCCGCATCGCTTGGGTTGTCTTTAAGGCAGAATTTTTTTTACTAGTATCCATTAAAGCTATCTGTAATTTTGTAATTTTCTCTTCCTTGCTAAGAGAGTAACTGTACAGAAAGCAATATTACAAATTCATGATATTAAACAACATAATCATTGTGTTCTGATATTCAGATAGATATATTATAACAAGAAACGTGTGTATATATATATATATATATATATATATATATATATATAGTTATGTGCTATAATTTATGTAATATGCTTATATACATCGGTAATTTTGAAGCAGTAGAATCGAATCATCTTAAGCTCTGTGTACTTGCATTTTGCCCATTTTAGAATGAAAAATATTTCATTTTTATATAATTGCAACAGAGCTTGTAATTTTCATGTTCAGCGGAAATAATGAGACCTAAGACAACCAACCAACCTTCAAATTTCTTTATAAGAAGTTGTTTGATATTAGACATCAGATATAATGAACAAACAACTAGTCAGCATGCATTGAAGACCCTTGGTAAAGTCTGCAATCCTCCATCCAAAATATTTGCTATCATGTTACCTCGAATCTTTTTGTTATTTCATGTCAGAATTTATTATTTTGAATCAAATTTGTACTAGCTTGCTTTCTCATTAGTAGTAAAAACATTTGAAAGTGTAATTTGTTCTAATTAAGGTTTGGATTGGATATTAAATTTTTATTTTGTTTGACGAGAAGAAAAGACAAACGTAAATTAAAAACACTTACTTTTTAAAGATAAAATATTAATAGGACTGAAATAACTTTTATATATATGGTTATCTTATCAGATTTTAAGTATCTTTTGTTTTTCTGTTATAACTATTTAAGAACGTAGATATATAAAAATGATTTTCAATACTCTTTTTTTATTTTAAGACATGGATAAAAAGAGTTTATACATTTTCACAAATTGTCAACCAATCTTAAGTGTCAACTGATTTTTA
Source organism: Argiope argentata (assembly GCA_026289955.1). Taxonomy (NCBI): domain Eukaryota; kingdom Metazoa; phylum Arthropoda; class Arachnida; order Araneae; family Araneidae; genus Argiope; species Argiope argentata. The sequence goes on from JAOUZG010001220.1 coordinate 387,801, forward strand.
AATTCCAAATCTAATTTTCAATCAGTTTGACTTTTACTAAATTAAAAAAAAAATTACAGATTATATTTTTTGCTATGTTCAGATTATTTGTAGTGTCATATTCAACCCTTTGCAATAATTCAGTGCATAATTATTCAACTAATATAAATATTTGTTTATTACTCTTAAAAATAAACATACATATTTGTTTTAAGTCGAATCTTTTCTCTATTCTGTTGGCGTTAATAACAAAATTGAAAAATAAATAAATGAAATAAATGATGAGTGAGAGGCATCATCCAAGTGCAAAGAGTTAAATATTTAATCATCTCGAATTTTCATGAGAAATTGTGCATACAGTTAATAAAAAACAATAAATTATATAAAAGTATTTAGTTAAAATAGCAAAAACTGCAATTTATTTCTATTTATTTAGCCAGTTAACGGAGGAAAATTTTTTAAAGTCCTTTAAGTCCTTCTTTTTAAATTTTAGCATATACATGTCTAACAAAGTACAAATGGTTGTATAATACACTTTGTACTTACATATTATACCGTCTTCGCCAAAGATCGCCAATGGTTTAGTAACTCATTGGCGACGGATTTAAATGTGGCGATAAAGATCAATGGATTACACTATCGCCGGATTGCCACAATTGGCGGTTTTGCAACTTATTGGCGATGACTTCAAATTTGGCGATAAAGTTGGACGGTATAATACGAAAATACACATGATTTCCACTTCCGTTTCTATTTTGAAACATACACACTTTTTAATTTGCTAAAAATCGTAATAAAGCAAATGAAATTTTATTTTTATTGCATTGAATAAAAAAAAGTTTCGCATTGATCGTGCCAAGATGAAGTTTTGGATGATGAAGTTTGGAAGATGAAGTTTTGGACGCACTTTCCGAAGAAGACGAACAGTTAACTGTTTCGTCTTCTTCGGAAAGTGCGTATCTAAATTATCACAAGCATACATATATTATAAATATAATAAAAAATTAATTATAAAATTATAAATTAAACTATTATTATATAAATATAATAATTCTAGATGAATAAACTCAAAATAATTTAAAATGTTATACTTTTTCCATGGAAAGTATACTCGACAAATACAGTTAATTGGTAGCTCATTAATGCTGATACTACAGATCAGGTTCAAATTTGACCATTATTTGTAGTTTACTGACTGTCACGTATTTGTGTATAAGAGCGCCTGTGAATTTAAAGCTGCAATACACTAAAAGAAGCAACATTATCAAGTTGTTAATTATTAGAATTGTTGGTCTGTAATATAATATTTTATATTTTTACAAAAATTAAAAATGTATATATAATTTTGGAGTAAATCCTTATAAATATATTATTCTAGTTCACTAAGTGACTTTATTTGATAAATAAGTAGAGATCAATATGATTTAAAAGTTCATCGTATTTATAATAATGAGTTTCAAATTTTAAACTAGAAAATGAAATAAAGTAGCTACTTTTTTTATCACACAAACAAAACTACTTTTTTAAAATTAAGTTATTATTTTTTTCCATAAATTCGATTTAAATAATTTTTATGTCGTTAGATATTTTAATATTTTCGAAAGAAAAATGCATCTGTATTTCTTCTGAAACATTGGACTTTTTGTAATCACCAGAATAAATTCTCAAAACATGACGTTGATCCAGAACCACTCAAGAAAGCCAGACACTATTCCTTCCCCATTTACCGTAGGGCATATATGGCTCTTTGAAAAATGAGGTTTCCCTTTTTTTTTTCAGGCTCAGAATTCCTCAAATATTTTGTTCTTTCTCATAATTGATGTCAGTGTTCCGGGACGTTCCCCTGAAAAAAAAATATGAACATATAACGGAATATCATGCTGAAACTCTTTTAGAAATCATGCAGAAGCACATTTTGGGGAATAAATGACGTCGGCAAATGCCCCTAGGCGACAGAGCAGTGTTTGCGTGTCATATTTAGAAAGACCATAAATTCTAGAAAGAATTTCTGGAGAAATAAGATATTTAATTCTTGGAAGCAAAGGGTTTGTTAATCTTAAATGTCCAAAAGAGTGATAGTGTTACCTTGTCCTGGAATTATAATCTCAAACCACACACACACACACACACACACACACACACACACACACACACACACACACACACACACACACACACACACACACACACACACACACACACACACACACACACACTGCTCGTAATTTCAATGTTAATTCAATTCATCCATAGTGTGAGAATTATTCAATTATTTAACACCTTTGCTGAATTAGTGGCAGATTATCTATCAAGTAAAGATTGCAGTTGTATGCAATGTTATACCATATATAAATAACATGGTTCAACACCTTGCTTCGAATGTGCTTGTCATATAGTATAGTATTAAAATGTAAAATTTTCATTCTCATACAAAATGTGATAGGGAATATTAAAAGAATTTCTGACTAACTCCAAATTCTTATTTATTTTTTCTACTATAAATGTTTAACTTGCTAACCCTAATTTCTAGGAACACATGAAAATGCTTAATGACGATATTTCGTCCGATGCATTTCTTTAAAATTATTGTGTAGCATTATTCTCGGTGTCCATTCTTTGTTTCAGAAATTCGAAATTCCATTCCACACAGTATTTGTTTAAAATATATGTCTGGTGCTTATTAAGTTGATGTGGACAGTCAGACGCTTATAGATTGGTATTTGATGAATCACGAAGATAGGTCCACGCCGTCTGACCACTGTTCGAAAATATTAGGGCCTTTTTGTTGCTTCAAAATGGGACTAAGATAAGTATTCTACTGTTTAAAATCCCTGGATTGTTTAGTTGATTAACAAGTCCTGTTATCTAACGTAAGGTGTATTTTGCTCATTCTTTTAAATTTGTTTGAAATAATAGTGCCTTTGAAAGGGCATCACAATCTCCAGATACCAGTTATTTCATATTAATTAGAATGCTTTATATAATTTCCTGCTAAATGATATCATCTCAATGTATCGGCTTTTTTTAAAACTCTGACTAAAGCTTTGGGCCGTCGTTCTCACTCAAGGTTAACATGTTTTCCTTGTGATCTGGGCGTCCCGGGTTCGAGTCCCTATTAGGGCATGATTGCTCTTCTATGTTTTATTTGTGAGGTGTGGGAATGTGCCCTTCTGTATAAAGGGACTGTGTAAGTGAATGTGATAAGTGTGTAGTTAAGTTGTACTCTTGGCCCTAGTTGGCGTTACTTCAAAAAACAGAGACGGTCATTTGACTTAAAATCGCTGACGGCCGTCAGCGCGCTTGCCCACGGCAAATGCCATTAGTAGCAGTAACAACAAAAGCAAAATTTTTTGGCAGAATATTCTTTCTCCGATTCAACCTACTCAGCCGTGCTTAAACTATATATTCTATTTTCATAGCCTTCTAATTTTTGTATACAGTAAGATCTGAAAGTTTTTTTATTTCTATATCTTAAATTCTTACTGTTAATGAGAATGAAAATTTGATTACTCTGAAAACATTCCAAAGCTTCTATATCAATGTAAATGGTAGAAAATATTATAATTAAAGATCTTATTCTGAAATAATTGAAAGTTAAAAATATTGAAGTAAAAAATCTCATTACCTTTCATATAATCAATTATCTATACAATTATTTATATTATATTTTTACGAAAAAGACAGAAATTAACCGCACTTTTAAAGAAATAGTCTTCAACGTTATCAATTTCTGAGGTCAACATATTCGTATATATGCGAAAATGTATTTCTGATTCTTTTAATTGTTTATTCTTATGAAATGATCTGAATATGTTAAATTTTTTTTATTTATTATGCTGACAATCAACAGTGTTATGCTCTCCTAACGGAATTCCCCTAAACTATAATTTTCGATGAGATTGATTCATTGATTTGGTTTGAGAAATTAGGCCTCTTTTTAAAGTACTCAAGCAATTTAAGGTTTGCGTTTTATTTGTGATTGATTTGGATTATTAGTTAGGGAGTAAAACTCAATACATAGAAATCAGTGCCTTATCATTGGACAAGAAAATAAATATATAATCTAAGAGAAATTATCGAAATTTTTTCAGATAATAACAAAATGATGAGGATATAATTAATTTTAATATCTCAGTATTTAAATTTGAATCTTAAAACTGAATCAAATTTAAATTTAAAAAAGGCAATATCGTACATGACTTTGTCACTGCAGGATCTGTACACACTGCGGACCCACACACACTTGATGGAACAAAACTTTGAGCCTTCTGTCGTCTTATACCAGGAATGAATTTTCACCCAAATCATTTTAACTAAATCATTAACATTTAAAACCAAATCATAGATTAAAGTTTTTAGTAAAAAAATAAGTTTACTGGAAATAAATTTTGAAAGTAATTAGAGTTTTTGAACCTGAAAATCCAAGATTTTATTAAGAATTAATACAGAAGGAAAATCGATTCTGCTAGCCTTGGCATTTAACGATAAAATTCCAGACATTATTCCGGCGCACCCTATCACCACCCCTACATGTTCGGTAGATAAACGTTTAACGCAACATTCTTTCGGAAGCAACTTGAATGTACTATTTTGACCTCTTGTGCCGTTCTCTAACATTATTAATTATGAAATATCAAGATATGAATTATTCTACTTCGATTGCATGGTCATTAAATATTAATAATTTCCCTTTAATTAATTTAAAATTCAAATGAGTTAAAAAAAATCTTCAGGTGGTACATCCATGGACCACACCATCCCGTATCGGGACTTCCAGCGCTGGTGGGGTGCGGGATGCTACCGATGGGAAACGTACGGGTACACCCTCTCGGCCCTTTGGCAGCTTGCCACTGAGAGCAAGACTGCATCGACTTAGGACGCATGCGCACCAGCATCCACATCCGATCCAGTAAAAGTTCTGAGGGTGAGTAGACGGGCCGGGACGAGAAAGAGTTTTTAAATGAATTCTTCAGACATTGGAGAAATTGAAATTCAGTTTAAAGACTTTATTATGATCAGAACTTCGTAATTCGAAGGCTTCAGGTTGAAAAGAATGCTTTTTTGTTTTGTTAACCACAAAAGTTTAAACTTAGTTTTAAACATATAAGAACAGAAAAAAAAAGAGAAAAAGAAATGGAAGTTTCAGATCCCTGAAAAGGTCAGCAGAAAAGGGCTTAAAAGCTCTGCTTCGAAGCAAACTGGATACGCTTCAACTGATTTGTTCATTTATTTCCATTCAAAATTGGTTTGAATTCGTGTTTTATTTCTGATAATTAATTTGTAATTCGAAGGCTTTAGGTTAAAATGAATGCTTTTTTTTGTTAACCACAAAAGTTTAAACTTAGTTTTAAACATATAAGAACAGAAAAGAAAAGAGTAAAAGAAAAAAGATGAAAGGCCAATTCTTCCATTTTGTTTCAAGGAAGCTGGTTTGGAAGTTTCAGATCCCTGAAAAGGTCAACAGAAAAGGGCTTAAAAGCTCTGCTTCGAAGCAAACTGGATGCGCTTCAACAGATTTGTTCATTTATTCCATCCAAAATTGATTTGAATTCATGTTTTATTTCTGCTAATTAATTTGTTTCTAATTCTGGAAACATTGATTTAATTAAAAATTAATTCTATACAAATTTCAAGCACTTTAAAATCTTTGAATTTGGTTTGTATAAATTCTTGCAATTTACGAGCAAGTATTTTCTTAAAGGTTCCGTAGGGAGAACTTCAAACGATTCATTCTCTTTATTTTGATGAATCTTCACACTTTAGATCTCATCCTTTGAATTATGCCTGTCTATTTGTGTGTTCCTTAATTCGATATGCAAAATTAAGAAAAGAAATTAAGTGTGGGGGGATGTTATTCTATATATAATCATAGAATCAAATTTGTAGATTTGAAAGTAGATTTAATTTTATTTTACGAAAAGAAGATCCGTCGGGGCCAACCTTCCTACTGGTGGTGCACGGAAATTTGGAGGGAGCTTGTGAGTTTAGATGTCATTCTCGTCATCTGACAGCAGGTCCAAATTACGACTCAAAATAACCCTATTGTTGCTTCAAAATGGGACATAACTAAACTAAATAAACTGAACTAAACTAAAAGGACTCTCATTTACGTATGCTTCTCTGTATAAAAAAGCAGCTATTAAAACCAAAAAAAGGACTAAATGAATAAACACTCAAATCAATTTAAAACAGAAAATCGTTGCTAGATATTAGAGTCTGAACCGGGTACGTTAAAAGGAAGACAAAGCACTATGTCTCTATGCAAGTGTATGTAAACTTGAACACCTGACATGTACTTTTGTTGACTTGACAAATTTAGACAATTTATGAATAAATTTAGACAATATTGTCTGTATAAAATTTGTAAGCTTGTGTCAAGACTTATTTTAACTCTGATATTGTCAAAGATTAAATTAAGTCTCACAAAATATAATATAAAAGATTAATGAGATTTCATCAATTCTAAAATATTGTTTACTGCTCTAGAACTCAATAAAAGTTATTAAAAAATTTCTAAATTTTTTGGGACATGTTTCAAGCTCGACATTACAAACTATGCTTTGCTTTTTAATACTCAATATTATTTTCTGGGCTTTCAATGTAAACAATCCTAAAAGTAAATTCTTATAACATATTTGTTCTTACGTAAAGTGTAAATGGAACTTAATGCTCCTAGTTTTTAGTACCGATTGAATATATATAACCCCAGCGCTCCTAGTAATATTACTCTCAATATAACACACACACACACACACACACACACACACACACACACACACACACACACACACACACACACACACACACACACACACACACACACACACACACACACACACACACACACCCACACACACACACACACACACACACACACACACACACACACACACACCCACACACACACACACACACACACACACACAC
>JAOUZG010001220.1:394806-423384 GCA_026289955.1 Argiope argentata
CACACACACACACACACACACACACACACACACACACACACAGCGTACAATGCTCGTAATTTCAATGTTATTTCAATTCATCCATAGTATCAGAATTATTGAATTATTTAACACCTTTGCTGAATTAGTGGCAGATTACCTATCCAGTAATGACTGCAGTTAAATGAAATGTTATACTAACGTGGTATGTTAACGTGGTTCAACTCCATGCTTCGAATGTGCTTGTTACATATTATTGTATTAAAATGTAAAATTTTCAGTCTCAAAAAATGTGATAGGGAATTTCGAAAGCATTTCTGACAAACTCCAAATTCTTATTCATTTTTTCTAAACTACTAATAAATGTTTAACTTGTTAATCCTAATTTCTAGGAATGCATGAAAACGCTTAATGAAGACAGTGACGAAAAAAAAAAAAAGGTTGCGAATCCAACATTCTACCAACCAGACTATCCCGGCTATCCAATAATGGAATTTATCCCATAATCAACATAGCTGCAATGTGATTATTAAGAGCTCTAACTTGTACTTTTCAGAATGGCAGCTTTTGTGTAGAACACTATAAGAACCAGTTATTGTAAGAAAAATGCATAGCACCAAGTGACAAATGGTAACGAAAACATATGAAATAAGAGATAAAAGAAAAAGACAAAGTGTTTATCGACCACGTTATCGACAAGTGTAGAATTAACAGTTCAAAATTGTGTCTACAAAGAGCGATAAACGTTCGAAATAATGAAGTAATTTATGCATACTGTAGGTATTTCACGTGATGCGCAGAAGTTGCGATATTCGAGCAACTAAATTCAAATCAGAGTCAGATGGGTTCACATATACAAGACTCTTCGGATGCACCCAAATAAAGTAATCAGGACTGAGTAAATCGAGAAATCAGGGTGGCCAAAGAAGTCGCTCACCATGATCAATGCATCGAGCCACAAAACTCTTTATTCCCTTTCCTTTCCATTAACTCCATTTATCTTTCCCATCATTTTTTATTCTCTGTGTTTGATCCTTACTGAATTACTTGCGCCTCTACATTCCTTCAAGATAAATAATTTTTGCAGCATCCTGAACTAACCCTTAAAATCTGTGCTATGAATTATATATCATTCTGTATACAGAATTATATATAGGGAGATGCATAGCATAATCTGAGAAACGTGTATTTCGGATTCATAGAGATTTAAAACATGGAGATTTAACGAAATCTCGGAATTGAATTTTTTGAGGATTATAGTATTTTCTCTTTCTATATCTCGTACTGAAGATAGCAAAACCAGTTGAATTTGATGGCACAAAAAATCTTGGAATTGTAGTTAAGGAACATAGTTGATAAAGAAAACAAATTTACCAGGATAAATGTGGCAGTCTGTTTAGTTTCATTCATTTTTTCATTTTCATTTTTTCTAAAAATTGTGCTTTTTAAAACAGTCTTCTAAATAACATGTTTCGCTGAACTTAAGAAAACGATTTTTTTCAATGTTTTATCGTTGAATCTTTCAGTGAGAGACAAATCTCTACAGCAAAATCAAAGCAACATTTTATTTCAGTCTTATCATTTTTTTTATTTCTTTTGTGAAGGTTTATACATCTAAAAAGCGTCAAAATGTTTTTTTTGGTTTAGTACGCATGTTTTTCTTACATTTATGGAGTATAAGAAATTCATGTGATATCACATTCAAAGAAGCCCCTTTCCAAGTTATTTATTCTTTTGTAGGAATAAAAATGATATTGGTTTATGAGTTTTGAAAAAAAATAAACAATGGCACAAAATAAGTGTTATATTTGATTCAAACTTTTAATTTGAATTAAATACGAAAACGTAATCTAAAGTTAAAATATATTAGTACTTATTTAAATTGATTATTTTATTTAGTATTTATTTAAGGAAATATGTTATACGTATACTTAGTATACTTTAGTACTTATTAATCTATTATTCTTTTTATTGCTATCGACTTCTCAAATTAATTGATATATAACTTTAAAATAAAATTAATTTATTGTATTACAAAAGGAAACACTTATTGCATCACAAATGATATTTGATATGTTTAATTTTATAGTGCTTGTTCATTTTCTCGTCTACGTTATTTAGTGAGTTAAAAATAGAAATCAAAAGCAAAAAGTTTTATACATGAATTTTTAAAAGATGTTTAATCCTAATTTGATTTTGGACATTGACTTGTACATGAGAAATATATTCTTCTATGGCTCTAAATAAAAAGTTTTTTTAAATTTTTGTCATAAATCTTTATTTGAATTTCTTACGAAAATTCTAAAGCTTGTTTCAGAGCAGTAGTTGCGCTTAACTCTTTGAGTTCCAACGTTAAGTCTGGATAGACATTCTAAAATATGTATTATTTTTGCATTCTTATTCGATAATAATTGTTATGAAAACCATATAAAAGCAAAAACGAAAAACGCTCACATTAATTTTTAGAAATTGAAACAAATCCTTTTCATATATATATATTTTCCCTAAGAGTTAAAATAATCTTCATTTTCTCTTATATATATTTAACCCTTTGCATTCCGATGGTGTCTCTGATTCACCATTCAAGATTGTGCATCATTTTGATGTTTTATTTATTTATTTTTCAAATTTAATTGCTAAAAACGACTACACAATGGTTAACAGATGTAGATTAATTTTTCAAAGAAATTCGACTTAAAAGAATCATGTATATTTATTTTTTATAGCGATAAACAAATCTTTGTATTGGGTGAATAATTTTGCATCTAATTATTTTTCGGGATACAAAGGGTTAAACATTTAAATCAGTAGCTACAACTTCAAGTATAATGTTTTAGTTTGATAGTTTTGATGTAAGCTGTTACAAATTAGAAAATGTTTGTTACCATTTCTAAAATAGATACTTTCTTTCAATGCATCCATTTTAAAAGCATTTTATTGGTTTGCCATTTTGATGGAAGCCAAAACTCTTATAATTGAATGGCTATGTCTTGTTAGATGTTTTTATTATTTTTCCTTTTATACTCTATAAACAGAAATAAAACTTACAATTAGGTATAAAAAATATTAAAATGATATCTGCTATGCATATTTCAATGAATCATGATAGAGCATCATTTCTTGAACGGCCGAGCACTACGTGCTCGTGCAAGTTAAATTATATTTTTATTCATTTTAATGGTTTCATTGAATGAGTCACTTTAGTATTGCAAATGATCCAAAAAACGTTGTCTCGCATTTATTGTTTAAAAAAAGTCCATATTTCCTATTCCTACTAAAATGACATTTTTCTAGATTTTATTTGCTGTAGTTATTAACTTATTTTTTTTAATCAGAGCTTTTGCAAATGGGGTGGCAACGCGTTATTAAAAGCTTATTTTCTGAGTTGCTCGTGCAGATAATAAAATTTTAATTTTTCGTTTACGGCTTTTCTTATATTTCGTCTAAGGATTTTTGTTGACTATCATTTCCAAAATAACATAATGTTCTTACATAATAATAAAAATGAAATAATTTATAAAAAATTCATAAAAAATAGGGTAGAAATTCTTTAATTATTCGAACATTTAAATGTATAAGAAATAATGTCTCGTGTTTCAACGAAATAATGTAAATGCATCTTCGATAATCAAGACAATGTTCAACCTAAAATGGTACCATAAGACAATTGAAATGCTGTGTTATATTAGCGTACTTGAAATTATGGCGAGTTAGAGATTTATAGGAACTACAGCTGTTATCCCCATTACTGAATTATGTTTTGAATTTATATTTATGTTCCCATGATTAAATTTTGCATTTGACTATTAAACCTTTTAAACAGCTGATTTAGCTTCAACACCCTAATCATAATCCATATTTATGGAGAGGTTTGAAAATGGGTGCTTTTCATGGCATAATTGAGGAGTATAAATGGGTGGAAAAAGATAATGAAATATAAACTCGCGCTATTTTCCTCTGACAATAACTTTTTGCTCTTTTTCTTATGCTATAGTAGAGATGGCTGATGGCAATTTCCCTTAAACTCTATGAATCGAAACTTTAACAGATATCAATGGAAGTGGTCTCGCAAACACTTTCCTGCATATGCTGTAATAAAGATGCTATTCCAATGAGCACCTTGCATGACATTGGTGTACAAATGTAACTAAATATTAATCTTTTAGATGAATTTAGCATTTTTATTGAATCTATCCACGGACCTTTTGCAAATGCTTTAGTGATGAATATTTGGCATGCTTTCAAAAGCATCCAAAAGTCGTATTTGGGTTTAAGACGAGTGAACCGATTGAAACAAAAAATTGACATAAAACTAAACTTTAAGTCACAAAATCACTTACTGAATTTGATATATTTAAGTCATTTCATTTTTGAGTTATCATGTTTACAGATTTCTGAAGAACAGACCAACAAACGGTCACTTGCAATTTATATTAAAAATTATCAAATCTGTGCGTCGAATTTTATGTATCCAACTAACTTCACCAATATTCATGTTGTGGTAACTAATATTCAAACTACTAAAATTCCAGTGGCAGATAAACTTCCTTTGAACCAATTTTGTTAAAAATTCGAAATAAATCAACTAGTTTGGTTTCAAACCTTTATATTAAATTTCATCCATCTAGCTTAAAGTGTTTTTTTAGTTAACTTTGTTACATACAAGCGGATAGATAGACAGACAAATATACTCAAAAGTTGTTTTTTGAACTCAGTTATGTCTAAAACGCGGAGTTTCATTAAAATATCGAGTGTGAATTTATCAACGATTATTATATGATCTCTATTCATCGTATACAACAAAAGTAAAAATAAAAAAAAGTGAGGCAAGACTATTTTGAAAATTCACTTGGAAGTCAAAATACCTACATGAAATGAAGTTACATCAGCCTGCTACAATATGAACGCAATGTAACCTTGCCCCATGGAAATGCTACATTTCACTTTTATCGTCAATCCTTTTCTCATGACCTTGAGTTAAGTCATGTAGAAAATGCATTGATTACTATCTAACCGAGTCCCAGTGGCAACCAATTTAAGGAGATCAGATTTTACTATTTTAAAAATTATAATTCTGTACGTAGATGGTAAAATACTGCAGGCAATTTTCTCCCAGAAATGATATTCATTCCGAAATCGCGTTCATTAATATCTGCAACTTGGAAATTGTCATAAATAGATCTGTAACGCACTCTCTCGTTTTAAAGCGAAATAAGTGACATTTCCTGGCGCCTCGAATCTTAAAAAGGCTGTCATGTAAAACTAAATAAAGTGAATTATGATATTCTATCATTTGAGCATGGAATTAATATTAAAAATTTTGTACTTGTTCAACACCAAAAATAATTAGAAATCTTTCTTAGTAACTCAACATAATTAAGAGTGTGATTCAATAATAATAATTATTATTCTTTTTATTAGAAGTTATTTGTTTGCGCCTTTTACTTGTTGATAAGACTTAATTTCAACATCGTGCTTTTTATATTTTGCTAGTTTTACCGATTTCCATAAATAGGTAATAAATAAGTTCATGTATTTAATAAACTATTTATATTTCTTCAAATATTTATTCATTACAATTTTTCCTAATATGGTGTATGCCATATTTTGCAGACGTTTCATTAATATCAAAATAATGATAAAAAAAGAAGATTAAACCAAAATGTTAAACGTTAATTTTTTTCTCAGAGAACTTTCATAGATTTATATCAATTGGCTCTCTCCGATATTTTTCTGTTACACTCTTCACATAATTGTTGTATTTGGAAACGAAACATTCCGGTACTCTTGGCAAATGCGTTATGAATTATTTTGTTTGATCTTCGCTTCAATTGCGAAGTAAAGAGAACACAAATACGACTTGAGATGTGCATTATAGATTTATTTTGCAATAAATAATGATGAGGCGGAGGAATTCCGAGTAGAGCCTTGAATTAGATAGATTTGTTATCGAAATGAAAATATATTTACTGTTCTTTTTCTTGATCTATGCCATAAAAATTATTTATTCGTTATTGAAAAAGATATGATGAGTTGTTACTTGCTTTAAATTATCAATTGTGTGAATAAAAATTTTAAAAAAATATGTGTGTTGAAAAATTAAAAAAAATCCTGATGAGTTTAATGTATTGGGAAAAAATGTCTCAGAGTAAAAATCATTGCTCCCCCCTTAACTTTAAGGAATTAACACATGGCATGAGCTATTTATTAATCTTTACTTTTAAAAATTTAGAATATTTAATTTTTTTAATAAAAAACTACTAGTTATTTTTATATATTTAATTAGTTAGGGATTTCAGATTTTTAAAAAATCTATTACCTTATAATTAATTTTTAAAAAATAAGTTTATTGTATTAGGACGTTTAAAATATATACAATATGAACCAAGCATATAAAGAGAAAAGGTAATGGTAGAACTAAAATTAATAACTGCCAAATAATTAAAAGAAAAATGTTTCATTGTTTTATAAATTTCATATATTATTTTTGTTTATTTTGTTTATAGAATTTCATTATTTTTTGAATAAATTTATTTGGATTGTTGCCAAAAAGAATCGATATACTAATTTTATTTCCTCACTTCTTTTGCAGTATTTTTCACTATCTTTTTGTGTCTCAACGCGGAGGAAGAGTGCATGAGTAAGTATTTTTAATTCAAAATTTTTTCATTTTAAATAATTATAATTAAAAAATAATATACTTTAAAATGAGGTTCTATCATGTGTCCAAAGCGTTCAAATATGCTTGAGGAATGTAAACAAGAATATCTGTATCCAACGACTGCAAATCATATTTATAATATAAACTTGGTACATAGAGTTTCCCTGTATATTACACAACATTATCCAACTAATCAATCACCAAGAACATCATATTTATACTTTTTTAAGAAGAACAAATTCAAAATAAGTGCATTACTTTTTTTGTTGTCACGAATGCATCGCTATCTTATTTCTTTGACAAATACTGTTTACCTTGCTTTAAACCTTTGACGATCCTCAGACAACTTAATTAACTTCTTTTAAATAAACTGAAACTACAAAGGGTGGATATGGTGGTATCAGAAGTACATGAATGAAAAGCCATTGTTTTTAGGAGCGAGATTCTTGCCTTCTTGTGGTCAGAGCAATGCTGTTGAATAGAGTTATCTCTACTCCAGTAATGACATGTACCAACAGGATATTTGAGCTATAGATGATAATCGCTTTTAAGCTTAGTTTCAAGCCTTTTTTTCCTATGATGCCAGTTTTTTAGAAAATTTCAAATGACAAGCCGCGTTGGCTTTCAAACTTCAAACATTGAACGCTTCAAACGTTATACGTGTAACATATTATAACTGAAATGTCACTTTTACATTAAGTTTCAGTTCAGTAAACATAATTTAAAGAAGAGATTTTATGCTAATATTTTTGTATTTGTAGGCCTTCATAGTTAATTTTATATATTAAGTTTATATCTGCAAAACGTGAATTGATTAAATTATTATGGATATTGCGTTATATATTCTTATTATGTTGTTATTAATAACTATTGTTGCTATTTTGTTTGTTTTAGAGAGCACGTATTGGTGTTATGAGTGCGACACCTGGACGGATGCGCGGTGTAAGGATCCATTCAATTCGAGTGCTCATCCAAATGACCTACCACCCCTCACGCAGTGTGAAGGATGCTGTGTCAAGATCGTCATGTATGCCGGCACCTGTAAGTACAGGAAACTAAGTTCGAAAATAATATCATAACATGCCTTTTAAGGTATATGAAGCAATAATAGCACTTATATGATTAAACACCTATTAAAAAATTCAAAATTGCCTTGAATAGTCATGTGAAATATATTTTTTTAAACATCATATAGATGAGTAAGATGAATTTGGAATGCTATTTCCGGAAATTCGACAGTGAGTGTGTTTTAAGTTTTAAGTAGATATTGTTGCACTTGGAAAGCATTGACGAGTCAGTAGTAGAAATTCATAATTGTTTATTTAACACAGCCACGTAAAAAAATAATATCCACACTTGTTTCCTAAAGTAAAAATGTACATAAATTAGCTTACTGTTTCAGTACTGCTTAGTATGTTCTCGGACCACACCGGAAAGAAAAATACATTTGCATTTTATTACTAACCCATCTGACGTCAGAACAAATAAGATTCAAATACTTATTATAATGACGTCAAATATGGTCAGCCGTTAGTCTACAAATAAATCTGCATGATTAAAGAGTTATATTTTTGGCGAATATATAAAGTAGATCTTTCATTTAATAGGTTATCATTGTATATTTAAAAAAGATTAAAATGAAATCTGCTATTCATATTTCAATGCATCATGTCAGAACATAATTTTTTGAACGGCCAAGCACCACGTTCTCGAGCAAGCTAAATTATATTTTTATTCTTTTTAATTGTTTCATTGAAAGAGTCACTTTAGTATGACAAGCGATCCAAATTTTTTTCTCTCGCATTGGTTGTTGAAAAACGTTTCACACATCCTATTTATTTCATTTCATATAATCATGTGCACAAAATGATATTTTCTCGATTTTATTTGCATTACTCATTAACTTATTTTTTTAAATCGAAGCTTTTGTAAACGCAACAGTAACGTGTTATTAAAAAATGATTTTTTGAGATGCCCATGCAGATAATAAAATTTCAATTTTTCACTTACGGACAAACCTCATTCCCAGAATAATATCATGTTCTAACATGATAAAAAGACAATTACAAGTCGCTGAAATTTTCAGTTTCATAAAGTCTCATTAAGTAAGACAATAAAAAAAGACTCCCATTAAAACCAAATTGCTATTCGTATAGTTTGAAGTACAAAAGAAATTGTATGAATAAGGAAAACCCTACCTTTGATGACTGTTTTTTTACAAATATCTAATGTTTTGTTTGCACAAATCATACAAGCAATTTTCAAATGAAAGGTGTTATTAAAATTCTCAATTTTCAACAATGACTACAAAAAATGAGAACCATTCTGTTGAATTGGTAATTTGTGAAATACGAAATTTAAAATAAAGGTGGGGGGACGATCACAATATTAATTTTTTTCTGTGAGCGAAAAGGAAATCAAAGATTCAATGAGAATTACTAAAAAATCGTTGAATTCTGGAGGCCACGCTGTGCATATCCAAACTAGGTGATTCTATACCTTTGTTTGATGCAATATCTGGACTCAAGTTTTATTATTTATCAAGAATTTCCTGGGTTATTCGATATTTGACCAGGGTATTTTATTTCTATGTTTTTTTCAGCTGTCTCATGCATTTTTTTTTCATTTTTTTCCAGCAAAGGAAGTAGTCCGGCGCACCTGTACAAAGAGACTGCAAATAAACCTTTTCATGGTGGACCACGTGTGCATGTACGAGGGAGGGAACACCGGGCACATGTGTTTCTGCGAGAGAGACAACTGCAACGCGGCACCGGGTAACTCCGGAAGCCACTGGACTTACCTAGCGTCTGGTCTTATGGCATTATTGTTCCTTTAGGTTATCCAGACGTTTAAGATTCTCTGAGGTCAGTGATCCTCCCTCAAGTTTCGTCCCAAGAAAGAGCTTTCCCCAGAAGACCTTTGTTCTTCCGAGATCGAGGTTCTGATTGTTGTTTTATGTTGTCTACAACATTTCGAGCTATTCACTCGACTTTCTTGTAAAGAGCGAATGAGCATCCAAACGATGCGGGACATGTCTTGAAATCCCTTAATCAAGCCATAGCAAAACATTTGAGGCTTATCCTGAGTGAAAAATTGGAAATAATGACCATGACTGTCATGTTTAAATAGTCATTAAATGGTCACTGAAGTGGGACCTTCAAATCGTATAACTAATGTGAAAAGAAACCATACTATGCATTAGCATGGATTTTCATCTCATGATTCATACAAGCAAAATTCATTTTAATTGAACATATCAGTTAAATTCATTAATTTTTAAATGATATGCTGTCCAATAATTAATCTATGAAACTATCTGGTTTTGAATAGATATCTCACTTTTTTAGTTCATTTGTCTAACTAGAATTCGCAGGTGTTATAGAATAATGCCAAAAATGTTCAGAAGGAAGTTCAAAAGAAATTATACTAACAGTTTTATATTGTTATCTTGACAGTAGCAGCACAAGTATGGTATCAGAAAAAATGGATACCAGCTTCATATACTTTACCAGATATAATTTGAACATTTCCAGCAGTTTTAGACAGTCTGGTGCAGAGATCTTTAGTAGAGTGAATAAAGGCATCGTATATGAGGGTTTCTGAAGCTTTCACACACCCATAAATATACACACAAAAAAGAAATGAACTTGATAAATTTACTGATTATGGTGGTGAAAAAAAATTCTCAACCTGATCAGAAGTTCGCAAATGCATTATTCAGAAAACTGAATAATGATTAAATATAGTATGTTGGGTCACATACTTTCTATGAAAAAAAAAGAAAAGAAAAAAACGAAGCTTATTTTTATTTTTTCCATCATATTGCCAGATATTTCTAAAAGACCCTTTATTTCCTTTACATGTTTGAAAAATATTAGAAATTGGAGGAATAACCTAAAACTGTTTTGTATATTTACTTATCCTTAATAGATTTATTTTCTCACCAGTAAAAAAGGAATATTCCTAAATATTTGCAATTTTGTCAATTGAGATATAATGCTCGAAATGTTGTTGACTGTGTCTCATTGTTCATTCATTCTTGTAAATTAAACTATTTCTTTTTCTGTAAAATATTTATTTATTACCAGTTTATGTGTCAGGTTGCACAGTAGGGATCTATTAAGTGTGCACTGTCTTTTTGCTCTCGTTTGTGTGAATAGTGTAACAGAAAATATTTTTATTTTCAGAACGAATGCCTTACAACTTCTGTGTCTTATAAGTGCAATTCTGTTGAATATTTCACAAATTTTAATGCTAAACTGAGGTTTGCTAAATGTGATTCAATCTGAATGTAAAAGTGTTGTTTTCCATTAAGTACAAACATAGGTTTCAGGGAATGATAACACGATGTAAGTTTTTCCATTGTTTTCCGATTATTCTTAAAATGTATCGGGCAAGAAAATGTATTATAAAGTGTATGTCAGATGTGGGAATGGTGCTAACAACTAGACAAATTATTTACGTTAATTTATCCAAAATTTTGGATTGAAATTATTAATGGAACGCACAATTATAACTGTACTTAAGCGTGTTGTTTAGATACAACTTGAAAAAAAAATCAAACAAAACCCCCAATATCAAGGGGTTAAAATTAACACACTATTTGATGAAAATATCTTAATGGATATTAACAGTATTAATTTAATGCTTAATAATCAAATTAGTATTAATTAAGGCTTAATAAATAAATCTAACACAAAATTTAAAGACTCCTTTTAAAAAGATAAGGTCAGATGCTATACACGATGAACTAAATGATTTGATTAATAGCCAATTGAAATAGAGATTATATGTGACAACAATTTAATTCTAAATGTATCGACAATTTATTAATTCATCAGAGCATTTCAAGTTATAAAAAGTGACGGCAGGAGCTATCCTAGATTTTAATATCAGCGTGTTAAATTAATTCTTAATTAACTCATAATACTTAAGAAATGCTGTTTAATGCATTAATATTAAATTATTGAGTATTTTTTTATTTTTGTTTTTCATTTAAGGAATAAATTGTTATTTTTTCAGTACCAGCTACTGTAAGTTATCTTAGAAATCATTTTTAATTATTTTAACTAGTTTTGATTAAAATATTTTCCCTTCTTTTTAAAGTTTATCTCCAAAATTGGAAATAACATAACTATTTTAATTATTAGGTTGGTGAATTTTATGTCAGCAGTTTATAATGTACTGAGTTTACAAGTCTTTATTAGATCTAAGTTCCCTATTTTGTGTAAAGAAACATAATTAACTTGATTAAATATTTTAAATCAAGTTAAATATAGATTTGATAAAAAAATAAGTAAGAAATAATAATTTTTTAGAAATCTTTTTCTTCTCAAAAAATATTTTACATTACAATATATCAAATTATATATTCAAATTATAATTTAAAAAGAAAGTAAAAGAATCATGAAAAAATACTTCACTTCTTCATATTTAAATTCTCAAAATATAATTTAGACACTGACATTGTTTTAAAAATTTAGTATTAATTTTATTCAAATGAAAAACTATACCTCAAGTTATATTCTTCCATCTAAAATGAATTTAAGGACATTAGCAAAATTTAAAATTAAAACTAATGTGAACTGAAATAAAAAATCGATATTTCTATGTTTATTTCCTCATAAAATTTAAGGTTATATAATTAATGAAATTTGACTGGCAAGAACCAACTACACATTTTGCGATGAAGCTACTTTTGTAAATAATATTAAATGATAAATTATATTATAAATTTAAAAATAATTAATAAATATAAAAAATTAAATGATTGATAATTTATTGTAAAATTTATATAGTTAGCTCAGAGTTCGTTCGCAGAGCTGGGCTGGGACTTTATGTCTGCAGTTTAATCTAATGATCTCGTAACCCACAAAATCATATTCGTTTTTTGAATACACTTATGAATCTAATTAATATAAAGGTCAATGGACGTTTATCCTTTTAAGACAAATATTTAAAAACACTAAATGGAGAAGAGGCTAACTTTCCGGATTGAGTGAAATTCTCGAAGTAATATTTCTAATATACAAATGTGACTGAGATAAGAATGTGAAAAAAGTCATGGTTTTGCTATCAAAAATAGAATTTAGATATAAATTTCTTTATAGCTTTTTATTATTTTAGAATATTTTAGAAAATGCTGATATTTAGATCTACTTAGAAACTAAATATTGTGACGATGTCAAAAAGGGGAGTCAGAGTGAAATAAAACTTAATATTTTTATATTATCCCAGAATAAAATGGAATGTCGACTGTCTAAAAATAATAAAATACTCTAGAAGGCTTTATTTTCACTCTGTAAACTGTAATGGTATAAAAAGGCTCTAATTCTTGTTAAATGAAAATAATTAGATATTTGAAATGAAACATACGCGCATGTTTATTGTATAAATCCAAGCTACCCAAACAAAATTAACCATAGAGGAAATTTCAAAATATTCATTAGAAAATATTAAAAGAATGAATGTATTAATTTTAAGAAACGGAAGACATAAATGAAAATTTGTTAAGAAAAGAAAAAAGTGTAATAAGAACTCTGACTATTTGATTATAGTTGAATAATCAATGTGATTTGTAAATGAAATGCAATTGCTGATTCAGTTCCGTTGAAAAACATTAGGAAGATCATGATTCTTTTTTCCCGCCTAAAGGATTAGATCCTTTATTTAAAGCATTCTTATCTTTTCTAAAATTCCTTTTCCTCAACAAACCAAGATTTTGAACCTTTTATAAAAAACCCTTTTTTAAATAGTTTACTGTTTTGATATTACAATAATCTAATGAGAGAGAATGGCCTTGAATATTTGTACACTGTAAGAAAATGCAAAGCAAGTGAGCGGCAATGGTAAGATATGCTTTCTAATCACCGTCGCCTGAACTGGGCGTTTCTCAACTGCTCACAGATCGAGTCAGATAAGCACTTATTTTGTGCATTCAATGTACTTTGTACTATATTTTCTAAATGCATGGCTTTATGCATCTAAATATCTTTCTGTAGCATGAACTTCGTACATGAACTAAATAGCAATAATTTTTTTAGATTTTTCTATTAAACTGCAATTTTTGTAGAAGCAAGCTTTATTCTCATACTACACCATAGCTTTGAAAATTTTTACTAGAACTCCAGTTCCTCATTACTAAATCTTAGCAATCATGTGTGTTTATGTGAATAAATAATAACAGACATGCCAACTTTCACCTATATTCTAATTTCTTTACATAGTTTCAAGGCATTTGGAAGATTACTTAGGTAATATTTGCCTAAAATTACTATAGAATATACAATAGTTTGAAAACCATGAGAAAAAGATTGGACGTAAGAAACTTCAGTTAAAATGACATGATAAATGGACACCGCTGCTAGTCTTCACTAGAGATATGTGAAGCTTTGACAATTAGAGATAAAGTTTCACAAATTTTTTTTTCAAGAATTTTTTCTAAAAATGGAAGATGAAAACTAATAATAATTAAGGATATGTATACTTTTTTTTAAAAAACCCATTGATATACCTCAAATACATCTAATAATTTGTATGATTTTGATGATTAAATTGAAAATTGTGTCAGAGAAATAATGATGTAATGATTATCTACAAACACTTGCACTTAATCATAAACATGATGGTGTATAGCGAGATTAATTGAAATTTCTATGGAACCTAAGATTGCAATATTTACAATGGGAGAACTTTTTTAAATATTTGATCGATTGTTAGTAAAAGCGGAAAAAATGATTGGCGCAGTGATATTAGTGTAACTGAAAACTAAAAACTTTTGTTTGAAATGGAATCCATTGGCTTCGTTGCATAGGCCGTTAAAAGAGTCTTAATGTGATGCTTATATGAAGCAAGTGCATGTTGTCTCAATTCTCTTTTATTTTATGGTCTCCAATAAGTCTTTAAAATTTATCCACTAAATATAATAGTTGCACAACTTGATTCTTCAGCAAGGTATTGGAAATATATCTTTATAAAAGTACTTATAAAAGATGCTGAAAATTCTATCAGATTAGCTTTGTCGCATATCCATTACCCACAGTCAGCATATAATCTTATGCAAAATGTGTTTCAAGTGAGTGTATTGTGATCTCATCCAAACAAATTTCAAACCGATAAGCGGGAAATACTTCAAATAACAAATACTATTGAGCAGACAACAATAGGTAAAATCTTGCCAATAATCATAAAAAAGTATACGATATAATTTCAAAAACTATATTTCTTTAATGAAAGGTATATGATAATGAGTAACGCTTATTTTTTTCTGTCAGGGTGAATATTATACAAAATAGAATCGTATACATGTTTTGATCTCTGTTTGTCTTATTGCAGGTTGTAACCTTCCTTTTTGATACAAAAATTAGTGAAAATCCTGTTATTAGTTGATATATAGCAAAAATAAAGGAAAGCTCTGTTTAGTTAAAATAAATAGAAATTATGTGGTTACAAAAATTTGTCAAATATAAGTTTATTAGAAGTGAGGGAAAACATTTACTTTTGGAGTTGTCACCAAATTGATATTCTCAAAAGGCAGAAATATTAAATTCAAACGGAATGCTGTGAAATGAATTCAATTTAACTGAATTTTTATATAGAATATAATATAGAGTATATATATTCTTTATTTTAGAATATAGTGTAACAAGTATTTGGTTGGCATGACTGTTTAAGTATATATAAATTCTATAATATGTTTTTCGAAGAAGAAATGTATTCAGGAAGACTTTATTCAAAGAAAATATATTAATATAAATATAACTTAATATCATATATCTTATTTTCTAAAATTAAAATTGCAATAAAATTTTATATAAATTTTTAGAAAGTTTTATTTATATAAAAAACATTCTACTAAGAACATCAGGGATAGAATGATGTCATATTATTTGAAATATAGTTATCCGATGAACTCATCTTGATAGGAAATTTCTTGATATCTAAGTTTTTTTTATAAATAAAAATCAATTAAAATTTATAATCCATTTTTTTAGCATCAAAGTATGAAATTCATTTTTTTTTCGAGTAAATTTTTGACAAAAAATTATTTTGAAGGAAGAAAATTTTTAGAAAAAAATTTTCGGTTTATTCCAATGAGCTTCTAGTGAGAGTTTCCAAATAAATAAATTTTTTTGTTAATAATATATGATGTGATATTTAACTAAAAAATCGTATTATATTTAGTTAAATAATTTTTGGAAATATTGATTCAAATTTTTACCAATAGAACATAATTAATATCAATTATATGAGTTTATTTACTTTTATCTTAATGTTGCGGATATCTTGTGAAATATATATACATGGATACATTTTAATCCATAAAAGTATAAACTTTGAAAATTTAAGAAAAATTCAGATGAAATGTAATCATTAAATATAATGATTCTAAATCAAAATAAATAAATAAACTTATCTGCTGAATAAATTGAGTTCGATCAAAAATTATTTTGTTTTTACGTTAGCATTATTACTACTTACTTCAATATGCAAATAATTATTTCTAACATCAGCCATTTATTTATATAAATCTTTTTTTCCTTTTACTTTAATTGAAACTAATAAAATAGTACTTTGGACAATTGTTTTTCTTTTAAATTTTTTTGAGCACATTGTATTTGACATGTCCTTTTGCGACTTATAGTAAAAGAAACATATAATAAATACTAATATTATAAATGTTGCATATAAAGTAACATTTATAATAGTATATTTTATAAAAATATAAAACAGAACATATAAAGCAATGACTTGGATCCTTATATTACCTCAACGAGTCTGTTGAAAGGTACAAATACTATAAATATTTCAATTGGAATTTATAAAGATGATATTTAATGTAAGAACGGAAGGTATTTTGATTTATGTAATTCTGTCTGTAATTATTCACTTCATAAAAGATTATAATGTCGGCTTTCTGGCACAGAGGTAGCGCGTCTTCCTCGTGTTCTGGGAGTCTCAGATTCGAGTCCTAGTTTGGGCATGGTTGTTCTTCTGTGCGCTATCTGTAAAATGTGTGACTGTGCCCCCCATGTAAAAAGGGGCTGTGAGAGCAAATGTGGGGAGTGTGTAGCCAAGTCGTACTCTTGGTCCTAGTTAGAGCTACTTCAAAAGCCAGAGATTCTCCTTTCGGCTTAAATCTGTTGCTGTATCAACGAGAGGTTTGTCCATAGGCAAGTGCCATAAGTAACAACAACATAGAATATGATTCTTTAGAAAATGTATTCTCATGCCTCCTGCTGGGATTTTAGGATTCGAACCTTATACCTGTTTGTCGTAATTATGAAAGTTTGCTATTTTACTGAAACTAATTTGCCCTAATAATCTTCAGGTGACAGAAGTCCCAACAATTTTACATTGAAAATAGCGCAAAACTCTTAGAGTCTTAAGGGAATCCCATTGAAGTTTGTGGTGTGAAACTGTAAAGATTGTGAATCAAAAGAGTGCTTATGAAAGCTTATTAAAAGAAGCTTACAAGACAGGATACGTTGCACTGATATTTATACATTTACTTTATGACTTAATATATAAATAAAAGTAAAAACCATTCGTATTTGGTCGAAAATCTGAACAATTATTAAGTTAAAATGCAATTCTCTGCATTTTTTAAAAGTCAAAATATTTTTTTCAAGAAAAACGAAAAAAAATCGTTATTCATTCGGGAATTAAATTGTGAATGTATCGAACGAATGAATAAGCTTATCAAAAGCTCTTTGGATCGATAAGTTCACCCTGCTCATTAAATTAAATGTCATTGTAAAATGGTTTCTTTAATTCCTAAAGTTCACTATACAGTGTCTTTATCAAAAGTGGTCGACGTCATTGTTGTTGAGCGTTATAGAGGAACTACCAAACATTGTTGCTTTATATGGACAAGCTAAATAGAACAATTTGAATAGCTACCATAATGAACTCGAAGTCCATTTAATTTTAGCTGAATTAATTTGCAAATTTGTTGAAATATATATGTTGCTAAAGATATAAACTAAGCAAAATCTTTATTATTATTTATAATTGATTTTTACTTCATTAGAGATTCACCTAGTGATTTATTCATAAAATTCTTTGATTAATTTTCAAAAAGTATAATTCTAAAATTTGTAATTCATTTATGATTAAATATAATTCGAATGAATCAGATCTAAAGCTTAAACATATAGTATCCATGTGTACAGAATTTACGATTAATTAAAGAATGAAAAGTTTTATAATTAAAAAAAATCATTGAATATTTTCAGAAATTCGTAACCTATAATGAAGACATTAACAAAATATTTGATATTTTTTTTCCAAAAAGAAAAATGTTATTTTCAAATCATTGAACAGTAAAAAAATGCAGCTTATATTGAATGAATTTTATAAAGGGATATTTAATATCTTTTTTCATAATATACTAAACACTGTTATATTAAATTAGATAGTATGATTTAATACATTAAATGATTTTAAAACATTAAAATTTAAAGTAAGTGTACTTTATTTAAAAATAAATCTAAATTTATAGAATTATGAATTATTTTTGCTGTTCTTGAATCGTATATAACAATTTAGGCTATTTTTTATTCAGTGCTACATTCTTTCTTTATTTTAACAATAGTTCCTTGCTTTTCCTGATCAAACAAATTTATTACTTTGATTATGTATTATGTATTACGATTTGATTATGTATTACGATTTATTTCCTTTGATTATGTATAGTTATTTACAGATTTAATTAAGTTAGTGGCCAGCATATTATTTTTTGGCTTGCTTTATTAGAGTATTTATGACTATTTAGTTCTTTAATTATTTTGATCCTTTATTAGAAACTTATCAGAACATCAACTGGAAGCTTTTCAAATAAGTTAAAAATCAGGAAAGAAGTGGACCAATATTAGTCTGACTTTTTATTTAATGCTTGCTCAACAATTCATTCAGCTGACTATTTATATTCACTTTTTTCTGTTTATGAATAAAAGAAGAAACAAAGTAAACAATTATTTAGACAAGAGAACCATGATTTAGCTATACAAGTATTTTGTCACAAAAGGATTTGATATCGTACATATACTATAAATATGCATTGCCTCTGATTACAACAATTTTAAGCGAAAATTTTTGAAATTATCTGATTATAAATAAATGTTTAAAATATTTTATATATTTTTATTTTTTTCTATAACAACGTCAAATTATTCAGCATAATTTATTGTGGTTATTATTAAAATATATAAAAAATACCAACACATCACATTTATTTGACGTTCAAAGTATTATAAGAAACTTTCAACAAAAGAATTTTGTATAATCAGATTAAATATAATACTTAATAAAATTATTGAAAGGCAGATGAATATAAACATAAAGAAATGTGAAGGCATATGCAGGAAATTGAGAAGTGTATTAATTACTGCAAGAAGTTTTCTAGAAAATAACTATCTCTGAATCTTTTCCCCTGAAAAGTAATTTATATTCTATTGTGGCCTTTTAAACATAATTTTAGTCTAGAAAATATATGATAATGTATATATTGTATTAAAATTAACTTCAAGATAGTTCTGCTACTGTGTTAGCTGCAGTGCATTTATAATCAGGTTTACAACTTTAAGGAATCAGAATAATGATACTGTCAGTGTTTGTAAAAAATTGTATGAGGTGGAGTTATTTGTGCCGTTAAAATGTGAATGTTTAACTATTTTTGAATTCTGATATTTATTTTTTAAGAATGTGATGCGTATGAAATTGTAGGATAATTAAGAGAAAATTGATTTTTTTTATCTGTAGTCGCTGTGTATGTAATTTAGAACTTCATTCGTGGTTTATAAGTGTAAGCAAGCTTAGTATAACAGCCAGAAAATATTTGAATTTTTACGATTTTATTTTTAACTTATGGTGTCAAAGTTTAAGTTCTAAATACTGTGATGGATATTTATTACCAATGCCTATTTGAATTCTTTGAACTAGAAAGCATTTATTTCAGTTTTAAGTTATATTTATCTACTGCCTTCCAACGAGTATAAACTTTTTTTAAATTTTAAAACAATATTTGATTTTTTAAAAATGTTTCCCCCTTTGTCATTAGATATGTCGTATAATATTAGCAAAATTCTTCTTGCCTTTTCGTATGCATCATATACTTCTAAAGTGCACTAAATTTTTTGATAGCCTTCTAAAATAGTTCTAGTATATTAAACTATTTAACTGTTATAACATATGTACACAACAATAAATTCACCGTATTTTTGTCTTAGTATATAAAAAAAACGCTTTTTAGGTGAATAATCCTAAAGTTTAGATACAAAAATGTGTTAAAGTAAAAATCTACTTCATAAACTGAAGACTTGGATGTTATAGGAGGGGCAATTACAATTGGATTTTCTTATTGAGTCAGATTCTAATATAGAAAGAAGGAAATTACTTAAGTAGAGCTGTGATAAGCTTTACAAAGGAACTATATGCAGCAAGTAAATTGTTTTGATAGTGCATAGTTAAGTGTACCAATCTTGCTGTTCAGGATAGTTTAGAATAGTACTGCAAAATTGAAGTGTTTAGTATTATGTACAGTCACATTATTTCGCACATCATTTCTCTTCGAGTGGCTTATCTTATTCTCATGTAGCGTTGCCTTAGTGCACTGCTTTGGTGCATTTAACTGTATCGACAAGTGAGACACTGAGCACTCACTGACCACATTAACTTAAATACATTATGAACTATAGTGATGGATAAGAAATGACATTTAGCAATGAAGTTGTTTTGATTCATTCATAATAGCTATAAGTATCATATTTTAAATAGAAAAATGTTATTTGAAAAATTTCTAGAAGTTGCTTGTAGGATTGCTATATAAATGATCCCTCCCCTCCTCTAAGTTATTGATTTCAACGATGCATTACAGAATGGCCAAAAGTTATTGAACACATTTTGAGATGAAATGAAACGAGAAGATTTCTTATTTTTCTGTAATTTCATCTCAGTGTATTAAAGTGAATTTAATAATTCAGCTGAATATACTGAATAAAAGGCTTATTAAACAAAGATGTTTTATGCAGCTTCATGGAATAACATTTTGTATTTCAAAAACACTTCTGATACAACAGTCTTAATTCAACAGTCAATCTCTCGTCAATTGTTTTCTTGCAAATTATTTCAGAAATGAGATTAAATATGGCAGGAGATAACATTATTCTCTTTTAAAATTTAAGAATTTTCTCTTATTTAAAATAGAATAGTGGATGACGCATTTATTTCAATTTTGAAATAATTATGTTCAATAATTTAGGATCAAGTTGTTTTTGCATTGTAAAATGGCGTCAATTAATAAAGCGAATAAGGTACCAAGAGTATGTTATAAAAACAGTATAATATATCTTATTATAAATGACGGTAAATGAACTTTTTTTTATCAAAATAAACTAGCAGAATTTTTGCATTTGAAAATAATAAATGTCGTTCAAAGTTAAATCATTTAACAAAAGCAAATTATTGAAAATTACAGTATTTCTTTGAAAGATAAATCATAATTATAAGTATCGAAATATTTTCCAATCATTTTTTATCATATATTGCTGTGAAAGTTTAGCATAATTTACTCTTTAATTCTTTTCTCTATATCTACACTATAACTCACTCAAAATATCTCATTGGAGATTTCCTTTTTTTTGTGTTAAATTTTTAACAAAGAAAGTAATCAATTTTTTTGTATATACTTCTCTTCCGAATTTACTTCCTCTAGGTGTTAAGTATAATGAAATCGAATAGTTTATAAATCGTTGTTTCTTACATATATTTAATCACTTATTTTAATATATGTAAAGATTTTCATAAAACGTGGTGATTATTAGGTCTTAGAATTATCTTAAAGGTTAGTTGTATTTAAAAATTATTTTCTACGCCATGAAGCAACTTTCTGTTATTAAATGTCATTTCTACTCACCTAGGTGCCCACATTCAACTTAAATGTACATAAAAATAATGTACATATTTTTGACTCTCTTTGAACAGTTATATCTCTACGGATTGTTTTGTCTTTCAAAGTTTTCAGGGTGTGTTGTAAAGAAATAAACTTGATTACTTTGTAAATGTAACAGAGTGAAAGCGTATGTTTCTTGTTGACTATGCATTCTAGAAGTTGTTTTGTAAATAACAGATGTTAATAAAGTTGATAATTTCATATTTATGCTAAATTGACTTCTTATTTCACAGAATAATTTTTTTGCATATTTTGTCAATATACAGTTAGGAAAATTTATCTCCATTTACATTATTAAAATTATTTTGTATAGAATATCTATACTTATCATAGGAATCTTTCTTATATTTGTCTATCTAATTTAATTATATAACTTTACTAATTTAATTAAAATTTCGTTTACTGTTAAGAATTGGAAGTTCATGATTGTTTTTGTTGCTATCCTGTAGAAAGTGCGAATATACAAGACAGTCTATACTAGTAGGCTGTGCGAAGTTGTGAAAAGGCACATTATTATAAGATAAGTTATGTACGATTCATTGAAAGAGAATGTTAACTCTAAATCTGAAAGAAAAAGTTTCCCTTTATACGGTGATTACTATTATTCTCGAAAAAACATTTAAAATGTTCTCGAACATATTGCAATGAATTCGGAGTTCGTTAGTCGGTGAAGAAACACAATCAACAGGCCTCATTAAAGAAACGACGACTTTCATTAAAAAGAAGGAAGCGAGTAGACAGACAACAAATACGCAGTCGAGATGAACACACACAATTTACAGCAACACAGTACAACGAACAGCCAAACACTAGTAGTAAGCTGTAGTAATAACAAGCACAGTACATAAAGCGGCCAGATAGAATTCAGTAGGAGGAGGGAATCGTCGTAACTTTTCTCTATGGTCTCTCCAAACGTCTGCAATTCTCCAATGTATCCTTGCTTTATCTATATCCAACTGTCGCCTCTCTACTTCACAATTGGCTACTCCACATACGATTCGATACTGCTTCTATAATAAACACCAGGATTCGGTACAAAGCTCAATTCAGCAAGCGCTTGAGCTTCACATAGTGCTTCCGCTGTTCTGGACTGATACAAATATTCGCCATTGATCCCCTATGTGACTCTACATCTTTCAGCGATTCTTTTCAAAACTGCCTTCAGCTTAAACTACCGGTATTTTGTAGTTCTCTTAGTATGGCATATAAAGTTCTGTAAGAATCAGGTATAGCTCGTTTTCTATTGAATCTATTGGCAAAATTCTGGAATATTCCTTTATTATTTATTTTGTCGCCAAAGTCGCCAAGCCCTGGGATTACTAATTCGGCATCTAATTAGCCTCCAACAGAGCTGATCGTATAACTGTCATCCCAGGGATATAACTAGCTATGCGGGGTGGCAACGTTACAGATCTGTGATGATATCGATAATTAAAGAATGAATACAAGATTAGTAACTGAAACTTTCATAATGACTCCAAATTTAATTCTCAACACCATTTTTTTTCTTTGAAGATTTTGGAAATTGATCGTTATGAATAATTTAAAATATTAGAATCACATTTTCAGAGTAGTGTGTTATTTTCACTCCAGCAATTCTGAGTGATCATATAGTTACTTATAGAATTTTTCGGCAACCATATTTTTTAACGATGAAGCCGAATTTTCCCAAAAAATATTCCAAATATTAATCTGAAAATCTTTCTTACTTATTCCTTTTTATACAATATGCACTTAAGAAAAAATTCCAAAAATTACAGTACATTGAACAGTACATTCGATTTAGAGTACAACTCATGTCATAGCTGTCATATTTCAATCGAAAATATCACTTTTAGCCGAATCCACTTTGGTTATGCCTCTTATAGCGCCATCTATTAATATACTTAAGAGCCTTTTTTTCTTATGCCATACCCTTTCTACTTTCTTCTACTATATTCAATTTTGATTTGAAGTCATTCTAGCCCAGATAAAGATAAGTAAAATTGTTTAATAATGGAAATGTGTTTACTAATTGAGAAATTTTTTTTATTAAATATTTGATCAAGAGTTTAATTGTTTTGAGTGCAAAAAATTTGTATTGCATTCATAAAGTACAATATGGAAAGCAGAAAAGGACGAGTTTTAACGAAAATTATTCATCATCAATATTTTCTTCTCTTTTTATGTAAATATGTTCATAAATTGTTGCTGAAAGAAATAATTTTTTTATAAATAGATATCAACCAGCGATAAGAATGCAGTATTACGTATTAGTTAAATAAATAAAAATTGTGTTTGAAGTTATACAGGGTGATTAAATTAGTTTCATAGCTCCATTTCTACTGAACGGTTCCGAATGAAATTTCAGTTTATTTGATACTTTACCCTTGGGACATTTGGGTTTCAATTGAAAATGACTTTCCCCCCCCGACAGGTAGAGCTGTAACGAAATTAAAATAAAGAAAGCGCTCTATATTACGGAACTATATGAAAAGGCTCGCACAGAATACATTTAACTCTGAATTTGTTCTTTTTTAAAATCGTAATATTCTATTTCATTTGTTTATCATGCTTTTACATATCATATTTTATGGTTTCCTTCAACTAAATACGAATAATTTGAATTTAAACATTCTTATTTGTGCTGTTGACAAATTATATGATCAAATTGCTATTACAAAATAAGTAAAATTTAAATATAATACAATAGCCATTTAAAAATAAATCCTTTATTAAAATATTTATTTGAAATGAATATTCGATTTCACAAAAAATCATATTATAAAAAAATTAAGTTACTATTTGCTACTTTATTAATTAATAAATCAAAATTTTGAGATTTATTTTAGAAAATGAAGATTTTGAAATTGAAGAAATTGAATTGGGATAGTTTCGTCATCTTAATTTCTTTTTTCAAATTTAACAACCCCTCACTTTGTAATTAAAGCATATCACTTACTCGACCCAGCTTCGTTTGCGTTTTTTGGACTTCCAGACAAGCATCTTATATTTTTTTCTAAATATTTCGAAAAACTTTTAGAGCATTATTTTATATTTTTCCCACTTACTAATTGATTTTCTCATTATCTTGAATTAATCCATAGATATTTGTCTTTTTCATTTGTTTGATTCACACAGTAACTATTGCATGAAATATTTGGTATCTTTTTTTATTTCCTTGTGCATTCAGATTAAATATTTTCTTTTTCTTTTTAAGTTTGATCTTTTTATTAGAAAAGAAAGTTTGGTTTCCACTTGAAACATGTCACTCTAAATGTCGAATATATAGAACATTTTCCTAATGAAGTGTTTTTCCATTGTCGATGAGGACATACCCTGTGTTCCTGTTTGCAAACAATAGAAAATTTTATGCAAGAAAAATCAGGAAACAGTTTCATGACTAGTCATCCATTTATTCACCTTAAGCCACTCCTTCCTCTAAGTTTTTCTTATAAGCAATTCCATATCACGGGAAAAATATTTCTTTAAGATAATAAAAGTTATTTTCTAAATGTACTTCAGATTACTCATCTGGGGTTAGTGAGGGGAACTAATTTCAACACTACATCAGTCTACATCACGACAAAAGAGCAAAAGAAACAAAAACTTTTTTTTTACATTGGTTTTACTATATGATTTTGAAAGTAATTTTTTTGGCATGCATTCATTTAGGAAATCAATTACGATTAATTAAATTAGATTAATAAATTTTATTACACATGTATAAATAAAGTAATTCTCAAATGCCATGCATTGCATAATCCAAATTTTAAATGCGATATTTATGCACAAATTGATGCTGTGTACAAAATTTTGGATCAAGAAGTAGACTATCAGTATAATTATATGTTCTCATGTATATGAATAGGAAAATTCAGAAAGCGAACAAATGCAACGAGTAAAAATCGATTGATCAAATTTACAGTAAAATTATAGGTCTGTATTAAAATTTTGATTAGATCAAAATACTGTACAGTGTTACTCCATTATTTATTCTCTATTTGTTATGTCACTGGTAAAATTAAACGTGAAAGATGTTAGAATATGAAAGTATATGCCAAAATCTAGTGAAAGGAGCAAAATTTTTCTTTAGAAAGAAAACTATGGAATATTTCGTGGATCTGACTTTGCAATTCTTCAAGGATAAAATATTTTTCTTATTTCAGTTCTTTGTATCTTATTATTTGGCTAATGATAGCTTCAGACATTCTTTTATAAAGTATTATGTAAATATTAAAAAAAAATTTATTACTAAAAAGGAATCATTATTTCTTTTATCCTAAATCAGGGGTTCTCAAACTCTTTAGACATTGCAACCCCCTTTTTAGACTAATTATTTTGGCACCCCCCAAAATAACTCTATCTAAAAATTAGACAGAGATTTAAAAAATTTTACACGTATTCAAGAGTTCGTAGAGTATGCGTCGGGCCACATCCCTTGACACTTCATCTTTCTCCTTACTAGTATCATCTCATCTCGAAACTTTGATTGAACAGTTAACGATTACATTCCAGGTAAGGATATGAGTGGGGTTGTGTGGATAGTCCATCCGTTAAGTGAGCAATCCGTAACAAAAAGCTGAGCTAAGTGCCCTTCATCATGATCAAATAATAGAGATTTTAAGTGATCAGTCAGCTAAAGTAACTTTTAACATAGCTCATATAGACAAATTTTCGATACGTAGTAAAAAGGAATACCCAGAAATGTCCTCTACCGCATTAAAAACTGTGATGCCATTTTCTACACATTACAAGGATTCTC
This sequence comes from Argiope argentata, assembly GCA_026289955.1. Taxonomy (NCBI): domain Eukaryota; kingdom Metazoa; phylum Arthropoda; class Arachnida; order Araneae; family Araneidae; genus Argiope; species Argiope argentata. The sequence continues at coordinate 421,141 of JAOUZG010001220.1, forward strand.
CATAATGATAAATTTAAAGACAAAATCAAGAAATCCTTTGATACTGGAAAATGATATTGTTTTGTGTGTTACAAAGCTCATTCCAGACATTAAAAAATTGGTTGATTCCAAACAAACTCACGTATCCCACTAACTAATAGAACACAAAAACCAACTGGTATGTGTATTATAGCTTTATGTGTACTCTATTTTTAATGAAAACTATAGAAATAAATTAATTTTCCTTAAAAAAATTTCCACATCTCGTGACCCAACTTTTTCCTAGATGAACGTGAGTTTGGACTGCCTTGAAACTGTATCAGTTTATCTTAACTTAATAGCTTGATAGAGTTATACCGTAGAAAAATATTCCTTTAAGAATGCATCCAATTTATTAATAAGATAATTTTCTAGAAAATGGTGTGATGAAACCTTTTGTTCAAATTTAAATCAATTAGTATAATTTGGAATGAAGTATTTTGACTGAAAGATATATAATTTTTTTAATTACAAGCTCTAAAGATAGAAAAAAATCCTTATGCTGACATTTGATTAGCATAAAAATGTTAAAAAAATATTAATATAAATACTGATTTGTATTAAATAGTTTTTTTAGAAGACTTTAAATACCACCTTCAACTTTTTCTCTGATATCTGCCACTCTATACGAAAGGCTTCTTCAAAAAGATAGAGAAAGAGAGATTATTTTTGCATTTTGCTTCGGTAAATAAATTTGAAGTTTTGAAATTTTTTTCTCTCTACAAACATTTTACAAAAGGGGAAATAGGGCATACATTGATAACTTTTCGTTTTCCTTACCAAAAAAAGAATTCATGATGAGCACAAATTTGTTAGAAAGTTAGAATGGTTTATTATGCGCAGCTATACTAAGCCAGAAATACAACTATATGACAATGATAGTGAAAAAAAAACACACACACCTTACACATAAAAAAATATTCTTCGTCTTTAAGGTCTTTTAACATGTCCACTTCTAACAAATCAAGTGCAGTACAAATAACATATTTGAAGAGAACTTTTTCGTTGCCCTCGATGAATATTTTGCTGGTCTTGAGCAGTAAAATGAGTTTCAAGGAATCGCACAAAACATTTTGTTTTTTTTTCTTGTTTCAAGTGCCTGATTTGTTGCGAGAATAAATGAAGAAGGAATGATCAAAAGGAATGAAAACACATTTTATTCGAATAAGAATTTGAAGCACTTAACTTTGTCTGTTCGTAAACATGGGATGGAAGATATTTAGCCCTCAACAGAATTGATACCAAAGAATGAATTTTCCGAAAATAATTCATCGAAACAATAGTTGTGTGTTGTTGCAATTTCAATCACCAACATAAATAATCAGAGGAATCCGACTTGTTGATATGACAAATGGAGCTGCAGAGTGCTTGAACTCGATGTTTTTAACCTTCAGATCTAGTAATTTTGATAGAATATTATCAAATATATGCAGTTACATAAAGAAGGTGATGATTGTAGAAGAAACCAAACAAAAAAATGCCAGATAAATAACAAATGAAAATTTTAAAGAATAAAATAATGTGAAAAAAGAGAGTAGACAAAAGGAAGAATTATTAATTTTTTTCACCAAATAGAAATTTGGAATCAAAAATCAGTTAGAGGAAGATATCGTAAATGACAATGTCAAAGGCATCCCATAAAAAGAATTTTACTTACTACTTGCAGTTTTGATTAATAATGATTTAAGTGATAAACAAAGTTTTTGTATAATAAGGCATCATATAAAACTTTTTCAATAGAAAACCATATAAAGTATTGGAGAGAGTATCAATTATCTTAATAAATATCAATATTACAAAGTGCTTTTAAGAGTAAAAGCATAGAATTTTATTGATATAAATCGACAGAATATATTTCTGGAAATCGGAAGTAAAATGTTAAACTATGAAAACCACTTCAAATGTCTAGACGTGCTTATTAGAACAAATATTATACATTTGAAATAAAAAGATCTTCTGAAAAATGTGAATATATTTTATGTAAAAATAAAAAATCTACAGCATTACATAATGCAATTCAGAATGATTACATAATCTAAAATCAAACAATTCAAAATAAGATCGCTTAAAAATGTAGAGAAAATTATGATTTCCAATTGGAAAAGAAATGTGTTAAGGATCGTTAAGTAATGGTAATTAATAATTAATTATTTAAAATAAATATTTTGACATAGTTTTGGTGTAAATTTCCCAATTTAAACTCTCTCTCTCTCTCTCTCTCTATAT
>JAOUZG010001220.1:433384-443567 GCA_026289955.1 Argiope argentata
TATATATATATATATAAACGAATAACATATCAAAAATGTGATATGAATAAATCTTCATTCATAGTCGTTTGGACTACTCCAAAATCAAGATATTTAAAACATCAGTAAATTTAATATGTTCTAAAATTAAATAAGCAATTTTAGATTCGAAATTAACTTGCAGTTGTCTTGTAGTTGAAACTAATTTTACAATGAGATTATATGGAAATAATAAACTTAAATAAGAATACCAATTATTTACTGAAGGAATCAAATTCAATATAGCATTATTACTTAAATAAATAATTGATATTCCAACATATTATGAGTAAATAATTAATTTTCCGTCTTTTAATGATTTAAAAATGCTTAATTCCGTTAGTCATTTGAAATTATAAAATGCAAACACTCAGAGTTCTACTATTTTATAATTTGAAGAGATCATTTTTTAAATAATTTATTTACTTTGCAACTTATTAATTCGTTCCCCCGTAATAGGCTTAGGCACATGTCTAGTCTTCTTAAAATTTTAAATCCTCTACCGTGTAAACAACTGCTATTGAAACAAGTTCCTTCGTATAAAAAATACCATTTTAATATCAGTAAAATTGTATATCAAAATAATAATGATGATAATAATATTAACAAAACTGCTGTTTTCCAACATGTAAGTAGTACTGTTAGTTTCTAAATTTTAACTCTCTATTACACAAAGATTACAAACTAAATAATAATTTAACACTTAATTTGAACATTATTGTATTTTTTTACAATATGAAATATTAAAAGAGAAACAGGATGATTTATAAGTATTCAAGACTCAAATTACTATTCTTGCGAAATTAATATTTATTATACATTCAAAAAGGAATAATGTTGAAAAAAATTTTTGAAAAGCCCCTTTGAACTTTTTTTTCTATAAGAATTAATCATTTGGAGAAATTATTCCTTATTTTATTTATATATAGAAACATGCCTATATATTTCATCGGTTTCCTCATTTTTTATATTAAAGCAGAAAAGTAATTGCCCAGAAATAGAAGCAGTTACATATTAAGTGAAGAAGTAGTTGTTATAGAAGTAATTTAAAAACAATTTATTGTTTTGGAAGGTAAATAAATCATTTGATACAAAGTATAAACAAAAACAAAACTTAATCAAAGGTAATTTGATTAAGTTTTACCATAGCTGAATTCCGAGTTGGACTTTTGCCTTAGCATTTATTTTCAATCATGACTTAAACTAAATTAATTTAAGTAGAATTAATTTTAAATGAAACATAAATGTCTGTTTTAATTTTAGTACGAAGATAAAAATTATTAGCTTAAGGATCACAGAATTAATTTTAATGAAAATATTGTCACTTCCAATTTTATCTGTTAAAAGATCAGCATTTTTGTGTTGATGTAAATACATTTTAGTAAAGAATTTTTTTATTTAAGTGCACACAAAGGCTTTGTGCTCCTTGTTTTCAGTAAATATTTAATAAGTAATTAAAGCTGATGTAGAATCAACATAACTTTTTAAAATTGTTATCTCGAAAATTGTATAAGATCTTTTTTGAAGCAGTTTTGTTTACAGATTATTTCTATTTATTTTATTAATTTTTTTACTACAGATTGTTTCTATTAATTTAAAAATATTAAAAATTGCATTAGTTGCTCCTGACTTATTTTTTTAATTGCAGAGCGAAAAACTAAAAAAAAAAATTAATTAAAATTTAGCCATATCTGATATCATAAATAAACAAAATAAAAAAAAGCGTTAAAACTGCAACTTTAAAATTTACAAAAAGTCACATTTAAAATTTTGGGTGATAAAAAATAAATTATTAATAGATTATTGCAGGAAAAAAAATAATACGTTTATCCTTTTTGAAATCCATTTGATACAACTTTACGTTTCCCCTGTAAATTGTTTTTCTGTAGTATTCTTTAAATATAGTCTAACTTTCTGTTCCTAGATGGCGCCAGAGTTAAAACACGTGGTTTGGTATCCCAGGTAATAAGGACAAAGCGTTAGAGTTGGTACGGGAAAATTTTTAGTTTCCATGTCCAAGGAGATTCGCTCCGTAGGGGACCGGCCTTAGCCGGCGAGCACTTTGCAATATTACGTCCGAATTTTTTTACAAAAATGATTCGCTACCGGAACATGTTTTTCGTGCAGTCTGTTGCTGTAATTATAGGTAAGTTTCTTGCTGCATAGAATGGAATTTTTTTGCTTGCAAATAAAATCAATGCAATTAATTCGAATTTAGTATTAGATGCACGATTGTGCTCAAGGTCGAACGGAAAATTCGCGGAGTACATTCAGTAATGAAACAATAAGAAAAGAACTGTAAATAATAAAATTCTCTGTACATTGAGAAAAAGAAGTGAAAAATCTCAGTAGGTGACAAAAGTATAATGCAAAGAAATGAACTATTTCAGATTCTGACCATGCGCCTCTGAAACTTTTAGTTTGCTTATATTGCGTAATATTTTAGGAGATTAAAATAGTTATCACACAATAAGCGTGCAATTCCAAATTATTGCGGATTAAAAATTTGAAAATAAAACATTTTCAGGAGAATTTTTTTCTTCATTATTTGGAAACTTCTACAACACATTTAACGAAAATAAAGATACGTGTGATTGCTATATAAAAAAGCTTCATTTTGAGTTTTGCTTTGCTTTAAAAATTATTAGCATTCTTGAAGATTACTTTTTTCTCTTATTACATTGGTGAAAATTTCTGAAAATAAAACGATTATTGGTTACTTTCAGTTTTAATGAGTTTAAAAATTCAGCAATAACTTTTATAATATAAATAATTAAGAAACTATTGTACAAGTTAAGAAAAAAATCAAGATTTTATTTAAAATTAAATAACTTAATTAAAATAATAAAAATTTGCTAAATTAAAATGTTAAATTTGCATTTTTTAAATTGTTTTATAATTTAAATAACGTTTACTGTAATTGAAAGTTTAGAAGCATTCTTTAACCCAAAAATTCATCTTATTTATTCTGGTTTTCATTTTTCCAGAACTTTTTTTCTTTTTCTTTTAAATGATTATCATTGTTGTGAGATTTGTTATGTCTATTAATAAATGAGAGGGTATTTTTAATCCATATAAAACAAGACAGAATGCTTTTGGAAGTCAAAAATAATTAGGTCTCGATTATCTTAATGCTGTTTGGAATATTTTGTAATTTTTTTTCTCTTACACGGAAGGCTTACAGTTTCTTAAAAAAATTGTCAAATTAGGAGAATATTTCATTATTATGAGCTATATATGTATATATTCTTTTCGGTAAAAAAGCACCATTGAAAATTCAATTTGTCATTAATTTAGGAATTTTTTCAGTTAGATTAATCTTTAATTCGTTTTATAATTGATTTTTTAAAAGATAAGAATGAAATAATTAGGGGAAAAATATGATTACAATATTTTTTCTTCATTTTTCATTGGATTGAAAAAAATAAAAATAAAAGTGAAACTATAACAAAAAGTGCTATTTCTGGATGTAAAATTTTCTTCTAGAAATTACGAGAAATATCGAATGTTTCTATTGGTTTGAAATATACTACGATAAGTGAAATTTTTTTTCCTTTGATTAGAATTTATTTCATTTTTTAAAAAGTACACAATTTTTTTATAGTCAAAAATTAGTGTTTAAAATTTTATTTAGTTCTATAATAATTCATTTCTAAAAATAATACGCGCTGCCGAGAAAACTTCTGACAAATTTTATGGTATTAACAAGTGGATAAAGTTGTCTTTGGTTGCATAAAGAACGTTTTCTATAATAATTTTATAAACAAGAAATAATAAACCTTTAACTAGTACAATATTTTGTAATCTTCATAATTATATACATAAAGAACCATGGCCTTAATTTTCAAATAATGTTGGATTTCAGCAATTTCAAAGAGCATTTTATAACGAAAAACTAAAAATTTTTGCTCGAAATCATGTCATTCTGTAACAAATTATACCTGATAATCACTTCTTTTGGAATTTGTTCTCAGATAAACAGAAGTAATTGAAAGCAACACTTGACGGTGGAATAATTCCAAATCACCTTCTCAGGTTTACAACAGTTCTATATCCTTTTAAGTTGATGACAGAAATAAAGTTTAAATAAATAAATAACTTGTTATGTAAATGCTGAAAGCGAATTCTGAGATCCGAAACTGTTAACTAATATTTCATTGAAAATTCGAAACCTGATCTATTGCGCGTATTCATTAGTCACACTCAATTTCCTTCCTTAATAGTCTCAATTTATCCCGCTAATAAAAAAACTTTTAGTAAAATTTTAATATTTTTTCTATAATATTTATTTTTAAAAAGAAATGTAAATTTTTCTGTAAAAAAAGATGCAAATTGTAATATATTAAAAACAGCCAGAAGATTCATTTTGTGTGCCCATTTACAGGATATTGAAACGAACCGAGAAAAATAAATATCTGTCAAAAGTATTTGTCCCGAGAAACGTTTTACTTAAAAAATTTAATAATTAACAAATAATGTGAAAAAATCATTAAATATCGAGACTTGAAAACATAATTAATCGATAGGACAGGTATTTTCCCGTAAAATAATTGAACCATGCAGAAAACACGTGAACCACGTAGATTAAATATTTAGCCGTGTTTTCCTATAAAATAAATATAGGTAAACACGGTGGATAAACACGGAAGGGCCATTTTATTTATAGAAATAGATAATACATTAAGGTTGCCAATAAAGTAATATTTTAAAAGTAATTACATATAGAATAAACTGAAGATAAATCTTAACTAAAATAATTTAGTGAAATATAATGTTTTCTGGGTATTTAAATTTAGTTGGCAAAAACAAAATTTTCAGCCTTAAATAGAAAATTGCTTCTTATGCATATTAGTATACTATCCTGAGTAAAAACTGATTTGCATTTTTATTAAAAATGAAACTGCTCAACATAAACTATATAAACATGAAAAATCTGCTATGTATAAGAACCACGGATAAATAAATATATGATTAATCGGGCACTGCCCCCCCCTCCTCGTCCTGAAGTAACTATGAAGTGAAATTTCGCACTGACAATAAAATATGTAAAAAGGGATCAAAACAAGCGAAGTTTGGGACCAATAAATATGCCGAAAACCCATTTATTTTGTCCCCTTCTAGCTACAGATTTTTTATAGGTGGGCAGAAATACCATAATCAAATGTTTTCTTTTTGAGAATCGACAAAGTAATATTCTGGATTAAAAAAATATCTGAATATTATATTTTTCTTATTATTTACTCTTCATATTCTAATTCTGCCATGAATAGCCAATTACGCGTTTTTAATCAACACATCTGCGCCAAATTTCAATGGACTAAAATTACTCAGTAATGCATTTGGCTATGAACAACCAACGGATCTTCTCAAAAACGCAACTTAAAAATATTCCCATAAATATTAAAATCTTCTCCCTGAAAAATTTCATTATGAAAATAATGAGTCATTTTTTAATTCATTATTTTCATAATGAATTAAAAAATGATATGCTATGTTAATTATTAATTTAATTAAAAAACGGATTATAAGGAATTAAATGTAATACTTTAAGTGCCATTATTACTTACATCATGTGATAAATAGTTTTTATATTCGTAAAATTGAAGAAGTATATATATATGTTTCTAAGTTAATTAATATTAACTAAATAATTTTGCTAATAATAAAATAATAATTTCATTTTCAGTGAATAATTAAATATTAAAATTAATTAATTAATGATTAATTTTTGTTAATAAATAATTTTTCTAATATGCTATATTTTTAGCATGATAATATTTTTCAATAACCATTCTTTTTTGCAAAATATCCAGACAACAAAATCAGATGAGAAAACAAGATTAAAAAAAATCTGAAACATTAAAGTGATTGATGTTTTGGAGAAGAGATTCGACATTCTGCTCTTCTTTCTTTCGCTCACAAGCATTTTATAATTGCTTTCCACTCAATTAATTTTATTTTTACCATAAGTAGCTCAAAAACATTTCACTATTTAGTGAATGACACGAATTCTATCCTTGCTATTATTAATTGAAGTCCATTGAATACTACTGTGAGAATGAATGGATGTTTGGATTTTTGTGGCGCAAGAGCCAAAAATTCTGCTGCGCCAAATACTACTGTGTTGAGAACTGGATTGAAATAAATATCTTTCACAATGGGAAAAAAACGGCAAAAATTATTAAATTTTCTTGCATATATTTTGAGTTTTGCGTGAATATTTTGATTTTTGAAGCACTTCTGAATTGGAAAATATTATGTAAACATGATCTGACATATCATAACCCAGTGAGAGTATGATATATGAATAAAAATTAAGCTACTGGTTTGATTTGATGACAGTTGGTCGATAAAATATCTACTAATAATGAAGATATATACATGTCAGCGCTAATGTTAGCTTCTTACGGTTCAAACAGTTAGATCTACAGGTGCCAAAGCGCATACAAGTTTGGCGCATAAGTATATTTGAGTGGGAGAAATATGTAGCTCTGTTTGATGCTTTCCCGCAATAACCATATAAATCATTACAGCTGAGAAAAAACTTTTACATTGTTTCCAGATTTAAGAGACTTTTTTAACGACGTTAAATTAATAATCTTGCAAATGTTTTCGGAATTTTGACCATTTTTTAAAAAAAGATTTTTGTTGCTTTGTTTCCAAAAAATATTTTGCATTGTTTCTTTGAAATTCAAACTGTTTTCAATGTTTCATAAAATACTTAACCACGTGATTTTCTTCCATTGCTGGTTATATTTGTGTCCGGCAATGGATTTATTAAAAATGCTTGAATCAAACTGAAAATAGATTTTTGTGACGATTTTTTTTACCAATGTCATGCAATTAATGCGCTTTTGTTCAATAATATATGAAAATAAAGTAAATCGATACTTGTGTATTAATCACACGGGGAGTGATGAATTTAAGTTATAAAGCCCTTCTATTTGGCATAAATACCTAATGTTGATTACATCTACTAAGCGATTTTTGATTACTAATTGCGTGAAAAAATAGAAGCACAGTTGTAATTCAAGATTATATATAAAGTATAAGTCAAGATTATATATATCAAGATTATATATCATTTCCCTATTTCCTTGTGTTTAGGAGTTTCGCTTTTACGTGATGCAAAACTAGAGATATGATTGTAGACGAATTTGATTTCAAATATGACACAGATATATATTACAGATGTTTAATCAGTATACCAAATTTTATCTATCTAGTTCTCTAAGTTTTCTGTTTATGATATTCAGGTACATAGGATAAATTCCTCTCAATAAATTTGGTTTAAAATTTGAAAGAAATTGAGAATTTTGGTTTAAAATCTATATAACGTATTTCTTTCTTATGCTATTGCATTCAAAAAAATGTCTTGCTACCTGTAGTTATAATATTCAGCGATGGATAGAATTCCAAAAAATAGGGTTTTTTTTACTTATAGAGGCTTGAATGTTGAAGATTTCACAAAATTTTGAGTCTTCGCAAACGAGTTTTTGATGATTACATCATCCTCTTTTTGTATATTTTCTATGTGAAGACATAAAAAGAATTTGGGAAAAAGAATATGAAGTTGATAATTAAATCAACAAAGGAAACCTATTTCCTTAATAACTGTTTAAAATCCAATAATAAACCTCTCTTTTATCATAAAAAATGTTCATGTAATATTTATTTAAACATTATGAGTGAAATTGGTTTTATCACATGCAGTGAAAACTGGCTTAAAGGAAAATAAATAAAAATACAAAAAATATCTAATTTTTAAGGAATGACTCATTCTGACCATCGAATCGTTGCTTAGCAACCATTGTTATGGCTAACATTCATTATGCGCAGAATATATTTACAACATAAAGAAACATTCTTACACTTTTGGAATATTATTTATATTCTTTCTAGTGAGCATACATTGCAAACATTCTTTCTAACAGTTGGAATGTTTTATGACATATTATTTAGGTAATATGGAAAGTTCTCGGCAGCTGGGACTGGAGCTGTAAATAAAAGAAACTTTTTTCAAAAATGTGTATCATAACTGCTATAAACATAAAAATTATGTGATACTTTTATTATAAAACATCACAATAACGTTGACTTCTTAAAGTGTATTTTTCAAGGTACTCCGAATTTGTGTTGAGGTTAAATAAATTCATAACGAGTAAGCAGTATGCAAAGCAAATCTGAATAAAAACATTAAAAGATTAGCTTAGTCAGCGAATAACGAAAATAAAGTGGGTATCAAATAATTTAGAAATCTGAAAATTACAAAATATTTTCGTTATAAATAGTCTCTTTAAACCAGAATTTTAATTTAAAAGTAAACAAAAATCACTTGCATAACGCCAATTAATATTTATTTTTCATCAATTTTAGAGTTATGTTTAAACGGTTTAAGATTTTACTTGTTCAGAAATTTGTAAAAAGAAGAAAGAGAGAGAGAATATACAAATTTTATGACATAATCTCTTGTTTTTTATTTTTTTAAAACTTTAATTTAATGAGCTAACAGAAATTACTCCTACTTTATGAGGCTAACATTGAAAAATGTACTTTTTATCAATCTTAATGAAAGATCTTATTTCACTTAACAAGCAAAATCTCACTCTAATTAAGATCTTCATTAATAATTTTTTTAAAAGATACAATTATTATTATAATAATGGACTTATTAATTACATATAAGAATAAAACTATTCTTCCTCATTTTTTAAAAATGTTAGATTCTAGATATCACGTCTTATTTTGCATTAGCGTAAAATATTATCTTAATTTGAAAGGGTTTTAATGCAATAATTTTGATTCTTCTTATTAAGTAGATATACAGGGTAATTCAGATTCATTATTATAATAAAGGATTTATTAATTACATATAAGGATAAAAATATTCTTCCTCATTTTTTTAAATGTTATATTCTAGACATCGCGTCTTGTTTTCAATTAGCGTAAAATATTATCTTAATTTGAAAGTGATTTAATGCAATAATTTCGGATTTTCTTATTATGTAGATATACAAGGAAATTCAAAATGAACATAGCAATCACAAATAATTATAACTAGTTAATGAAACAGAATTAATCTATAAGATAATACATAACGAAGACAAAACAAAACTTTGAATATATAAGTCATCAATGTTCTATGTAATTTCCCTCCCTCACACGAACAATATCTAGGCAGTTGTACTTTTGTACTTTGTATCTGAATGTATATAATATCTGAATGTATATACAATCTGAAGAATGTCTGAAAGCGAATTACAAATGCGTTCTTTGCTTTCCATGCACCAAACAATGAAAGAACTCAAAGTATGCATTTGTAATGCGTAATCGTAGGGCATGAAATGGACTACTGCATATTTATTGTCCGTGTGACCAAGAGAAATCACATAGATCATCGATGATGTAGGCATACAAAATTCTGAAGTTCTGTCCATATTATGTGCTTATCTTATTGATAAATATATTGTCCATGTGACCAAGGGAAATCACATAGATCATCGATGATGTAGGTATACAAAATTCTGAAGTTCTGTCTATATTATGAGTTTATATTATCGATAAATTCTATTTCATTAAATGTTTATAGCCGATATATTCATTTTGAATTAAGTCACATATTTGAAGAGACAATACATCCAAGCTTTCAACAGAAACATAAAAATATAAGTGCTTAATGTTTTATATACAAAGTACTAATGTTTATTGCACGTCAAACAACAAATTTTTAAATACAGATCTTGTCAATAATTAATATAATTACTCTGACAATACAGGCAGTAGCACCATTGCTATGGTTTTTAGAGATGGTTATTAGGCTAATAATGCTATCCCTTTATCAAGAAATCGTAACAGTTGTTTGTTCATTCAGTAAAAAAGTACTATCCCATTAACCATCCTGTAGCATACATTTTGCTTCGAGTAACGTTTTTAGTGATTTTTTGAATGATCGCATGTGAGTGATTACTATTATTGCAACTGATTTTAAAGTCTATATACACTGAAGTGACAAAAGTCATGGGATAGCAATATGCAAATATACAGATGGCAGTAGTATCGCAGCGAAAAAGTATAAATACGCAGTTCGTTTTCCAGAGCTTTCATTTGTGTTCAAGTTTTTCATGTGAACAGGTTTTTCGTGATTTATGGCGGCACGACGAGAATT
>JAOUZG010001220.1:443967-457971 GCA_026289955.1 Argiope argentata
AATTCTCGTCGTGCCGCCATAAATCACGAAAAACCTGTTCACATGAATAACTTGAACACAAATGAAAGCTCTGGAAAACGAACTGCGCATTTATACTTTTTCGCTGCGATACTACTGCCATCTGTATATTTGCATATTGCTATCCCATGACTTTTGTCACTTCAGTGTAATACGGTGTGTTTTGTATTTAGTTACAGTGGTATAATATATATAATTGAGTATAAGTTTTGGACCTTTGAATAAGATCTAGAATGTTAATATAAAATTCAATAGTAAATTCCATTTTTATAGCCAACTGTATATTTAACTTCCCAGCAGTGGGGATTTGAAGCCCCAGAATCTATGCAGCTGCTTCGGGATGATAGGGTAAGAACGGGCTTGCATCATATTCTTTAAAAACTCTATTTTTCTAGTTGTCAAGTAAATAAATTAGAAAAAGTAAAGTTTCCTGAATGATAAAATATTAAGAGTTTAATATCAAGCTAGTTATTAGAATTAAAAAAGCATCAACATCTGTATGAATAATATTGTAAATAAATATAAACTAAGGTAGTCTGGATCTTTGTTATATATTCAAAAATGAATAAAATAAATTTATAAAAATAAAATACAATAGTAGGATTGAAAATGTGAAATAAATTGCCTCGTTTAAAAGAACAAGCAATCTCATTTTGTGCATAGTCTTGTATTTTAAAATACTGAAATTTCCTTATTGCTTTTAAACATACATTTTTGAATTTTTGAGTTATTTTGTTTACATGTTACGGAGTATACACAACCCACTCCAACACTTAAAAGTTCCAACACTTAAAAGTTATCTTTTATTTTATTTATTAAAATTAAATAAAGTAGTAGCAAAGAAATGTGAAACAAAATTTTCCAGTAAATAAGAACAAGCAGTCTCGCTTTGTGCCTTGTCTAGTACTACAAAACACTTACATTTGCTTATCGCTTTTGCACACACAAGAACGCACGCCTGAACGCACACACTTTATTATATTTTTGAGTTATAATGTTTACATGCAACGGAGTACACACGACTAATCCAAAACTTGATATATCTATATGCCAAAACTTGAAGATATCTATATGTTGATGTTGGAGAGTAATGTTTTGATAGATTGTTTGTTTTGGTTGAAATATTTAGTTTTGAAAAAACAAAATTTTCTGTTTTCTTAATACAAAAACTTTTTTCTGTTTTCCTAATATATATCTTCTGCTTTAAAATCATCGTCTAATGATTTTGAATTATTATCATGTCAGAGCATGGTGGATTTTTTGGGATGAGATTTTTGACGTCAACAAATATCCGTAGGAGAAAAAAAATTACCATCTGCACGTGCATCTCAGAAAATCAGCTTTTAATAACGTGTTGACATTGCATTTACAATAGCTCTGATTAAGAAAAAAGAATTAATGACTACAGCAGATAAAAACCTAGAAAAATGTCATTTTGAGCGCGTGATTATATGAAATGAAATAAATAGGAAATGTGATATTTTTTTAAACAACAAATGCGAGACAAAGTTTTTTTGATAGATTGCAATAATAAATTTACTCATTCAATGAAACCATTAAATTGAATAAAAATATAATTTAACTAGCACGAGCACTTGGTGCTTGGACCGTTCAGGAAATTATGTTCCAACATGATACATTGAAATATGCATAACAGATTTCATTTTAATCTTTTTTTGTTGATTTTAAATCATTTTTAACTATTTGTCTATTGTTTAAAAAATTATTCATAATGACGTGCAAATATAAATCTAGTAATTTTGATACTGTGTTTATAAAATCAAAAGAGGGATTCATCAAGATCTTGAAATCCAATGACTACGATATTTTCTATTAGCCTACTTTGTAAAAGAGAAAATATAAATTAGAAAACTATGTTTATAAAAAACTTCAAAGAATTTGTAATTATTGGGAATGGGATATTTTGGTTGTATGTGTTGGAAAAATTGATTAACAGTATCCGATTTTCATTGTCATCTTAAATTTATATAAAAAATAGCTGCAAAACTGAATTTTCGCTTGACTCCATATTTTTTATGGAAATATTTATATTTCATTACTTTTTAAAATATTTGATGACTGGAAATATTTTTCAACATAATTTTCTTAAAGTATTTCCCTTAAAGTATTTTCTTGTCCTTATCAGTAGAAGTGATTGAATACTAACTCAACAAGGGTAGCCTTTCATTTAAATTAAATTCTGAAATAAAATGATTAATAGAAATCCCCCCCCCCCCCCGAAAAAAAACGGGAATTGTGGCGAGAAATGAAAGTAAAATAAACATTAATATGAGAAGAATTAGATAAAATTCTTTCTGAGCCATTCTTCTAAAGTTAATAACATTCATGGAAACTTTTATTAGGATAAAGAATCGATATTAAAGCAACTTGGCATCATAGAAAATAACAGGTTTCTCACAATAAGCAAAATTTTAATGGTAATCGAAGCGAAGAAATATAATCTTTTCTTTCAAGGAGTATATTATATTCTAGGAAGAAAAATATATTAATCTTTTAAAATTTTATTAAATAATTCGTTACAAAAGAAGTATTTATATTTTTAATTTTGTGTGAAATACAGGAATATGCAAGATATGATTTATTGGATGTGTAAATAATTATTTTTTTTTTTAAATTATAAAATAGAACTGTATATTTTTGCCATCACAATCATTAATAATTTTTATAAAAACCGGATAGTGAGGGTTGTTATTTGTTTAAATAATGTTTATCGTATTTATTAAACAAATTTTGATTTTCTGAATGGGCCATGGTGGCTTGGTGGTGACATCTTGGCATCGCAACCGTAGAGTTTCAAACTCGAGACTCGGTTGCACCAAAAAATAGTCGTGTAAGTGGATTTGGTCGGCGCTAATTCCGTCGGATTCAAAAACCATCACGCTGGCTTGGTGTTAAGGTTTGGGGAGGAGAGTGCCATGTCAAGTGTTGTACTCATTATCTGCCTGCGGTTCAAAAGTGCAAGGTCTGTCACAAAAGGAACCTACTTTTGCTTTAAAACGGGATATTAATATAAGCAAACTAAACTAAATTTGATTTTCTGAAGAATATAAATGAGATTTCAGTACTTTAAATAATACTAAAAATTTGGACAATCAAGGGAAAAGAAGATCTGGGAAAATTAATTTCCGAGAGATATTTTGTTTAAAAAGTAAAACTTGAGGAAGTTTAAACATTAATATATAAAATCTTTCTAGAAAGTTAATAATGAGATAAAGACCTCCAAACTTATTCAGTGTAGACAATAGTAAATAAAATAGTAGTTAACTTTTTAGGTTTAAAATTAGTTTGAAAAGTATCAAAATGTCTTTTCTTTCTCACAGAACAAATGTATCTAAATGGGCAAATATAAAACTACATGCTATCTGATTCCCAGCATCATCCTACCCTTGTCAATCTCGTGGGGGGTGACCAGAGAGATCGGGCAGGTTACGTTTCGGTCACTTACTCAGTTCGCAGGATCTTATCTTCACATCGCGTCCCTGATACAGTTGGAAAAAAAGTGAAATATGCTCCTTTTTTTTTTTTTTTTTTAAAAAAAAGGGAGATTTGAAACGTGGAGATGCTTTAAAATTTCGAGTTCCCATTTTTTGGTGATTATAATATTTTATTTCTAGTTTGTATGCAAAAATGTAAAAATATATATTGAAATTGTTTATTCAATCATTCTTAAAATAAACATATTATTCTCATTAAAAACATTACTCCATACGCTTTCACTATGATCTATAAGTTAAATTTCCAGAAATTCTTACAAATTGGTGAGGCACTTTTGAAACTTTAAGAAATCTCTAAAAAATTTAGGTACGTCACTTGAGCAATAATGAACAATTTTTTTGCATTTAATATAAAAATTCAGAATTTTTATTTTGCATTTAATAAACAATTTCTGAAATTTTTTAAAAATTCTTCTCGAAATAATAATATTTGTCGCTGAAAAAATTATTTCATGCACTTTTATTGTGATCTGTAAATGAAATTTCAGGAATTTCTTAAAGATTGGTGAGACACTTTTAAAACTCTTAAAAATAGAGATATGTCTATCAACGATATCGTCTTTACTTTTGAACCTTAATAAGCCATTTATTTGCATTCAATAAACAATTTCTGAAATTGTTTATTAAATTCCTCTTAAAGTAATTATATTTCTAGTTGAAAACATTATTCTGTACCATTTCCTTATAAGTTAAATTTCAACAATTTCTTACAAATTGGTGAGACTTTTTTAAAACTTTTAAATTTCTAAAAAATGGAGGCGCTTCTATAATGGATATCGACTTCAAACTTGAATATTAATAAACAATTTCTTTGCATTTAATAAACAATTTCTGAAATCCTTTATTATATCCCTTTAACGATAAATATTTTTCTCTTTAAAATTTTTATTCCATACACTTTTCCTGTGATTTATAAGTTACATTTGAACAATATATTACGAATTGTTGAGAGACTTTTAAAACTTTTGAATCGCTTAAAAAATGGTGGTATTGTCTATAAACTATATCATCTTCACGTTTGAGCATAAATAAACAATTCCTTTGTATTTAATAAACGATTTCTGAAATTGTTTATAATATTACTCTAAAAATTAATATTTTTCTCTTTAAAATCTTTATTCCATACACTTTCCCTGTGAGTTAAAGTTACATTTAAAGAATATCGTACGAATAGGTGTGACACTTTTGAAACTTTTAAATCTCTAAAAAAAGGGGAGGTACGTCTATTACCGATATCGACTTGACCTACTCGCCGCGTTCCTCAGCAAAAAGGCATGCTTGAATACTATTGATTTTGGCGAAAATCTCGCAGACAAGCGGCGGGTTTCCGACGTCAACCTGGCGCTTCTAATATTAATGAAGATAAATGCACGGATCGAGGGTTGGTAGACGGGACACCAGAATGGTAGCTTGGCACGCCAAGACACCATTGCCACTATGTTAATGCCTTGCATAACGCGCTGGTTTCGTTACCAACTGCAAGAAACAGACTAAAGCGCCTGAACGTAACATTTTTTCCCTAAACATATTGATTCTACATAGTTATCTATTCGAAGCATGTTTCTCTTTTGTTGTAATAGCTATTCTATGTTATCTTTGGAAATATAATACATGTTTCCCATTTCTGAAACGCCTCGTTTTAACCCTTTATAGGGAATAATGCCAAGGCCTTGATAATTAAAATCTTTTAGAGTTATATCATGATAAATTGATGATGTAAATGCTAAAACATTAAAAACTCGTTGATTTGTCTTTTAATTTCTGCAATAAGAGGTTATAAATATACTTTTCAGAGATCATTCAGGGGAAATTGAAAATGGTAAGCGTACTTACCACTGAGAAAAAGGATTGAAATATAATCGAACGTTCTTTGGCAAACATTCTTACCACTCAATTGTAGGTAATTTAAAACAAAACAAAATTGTAGATAATTTTTTTTATTTAGAAATCATAAAATTCAAGTATGGTAATGTCTTACATCAAAGTTTGAAGGTCATTTTTTATTTATTTGGCTGGCTGGGTGGATTTCTGAATTACATAAAAATAAAATTATTGTAATCGGATGCAATTTTGTTAATGGCATGTTAGACACCTTTCGCTTTAAGCAATAAATTAAAATGTCGTAAACTACATGATTCAAATAACAAATATATCAAAATTAATGTCAAACACATGCATAAAATCATTCACAAGAAGATTTCGAATTAAAAAAACTTCCAATTGCTGCCCCAGTTTTCATTTATTTAAAAAAATGAATGTTGAATTCAGATTAAATAAATTCAGTAACAAATAATATTAATTAAATATTAAAATATCTTAGATATAAGAACTCAACACAGTGGTGTTTCATGTCTAAAAACTTTTCCAATATTTAAAATTTACGGACAAAGTCTGGAACTTAATATTTATATGAAAAGGGAAATCCTACATTGTAAACGGATAGTAGTAAACATATTTATGTATAGACTTTTTGTATTTTAGAGGTATTAAAATTGCTCATATATTTTAAGGATCTTATTACCCTATTTATAGTTTTAAATTAAATATTTGAGCCCTCATAAAAAATCTTTTACAAGTGTTAAGAATATATGCCAAAGAACTATAAAGAATTAATACGCAACAGTGAGAGGTACGAACCTGAAAAGGTCGCCTGATGAAATAATTCACTAATCTGAATCAAATATTAAATTCTTGCAACAAATGCTTTCAAATAAGTGAGTGTGTATGCTATAGTAAAATGCAATGAACTGTTGAGGATTATTCCTAATCCCCTGTGGTAATGATCCATAATCTCCATCAAGCAAAGTGATGATTATGAATAATCAATAGTAATTAAACATTATGAATGGATTAATCACATTTACAGTAACATATAAAAATGTTGACATTTCTTGGGACATTTTGTGAAAACTTTTGTGAAACTTTTATGCTCTTTCAAAAAAGAAAATGTATTTAAAATCTTCTAAAAATTGGATTTTTAGACTTTAGTGAATCACAAAAATTTAGATTCTGTTAAAAAAAATATGATTTTTGAATGATGTACACCTGGATAACTAGAAAATTAAAAAAAATATACTGAAATAATGTTTGTGCGATGTCTCTGCACCAAAATTTCAGCTATCTTTCACATTTTTGCTATAAAAGAAATAATTTTTATGGAATTTTTTCAAAATTAACAGAAATTTCCTTTATAGAAATTTATCTTTTATAGAGCCATTGTGTTCATTGACAAATATAATGACAGAAAAAATGAAATTCTTTTGATTTTAAGTGAGCTAATTTTGACTTAAATGCGAAAATTCTTTAAAATATCAATGTGAAAATCATTTAGGGTTACAGTGCTTTCATTTTCTAAATTTTATAAACGAAAAAGTATTACGGAAAAAATTTCTTCTTACATTTTTTTCTACATAATTACAATAATCATTTAATGACTATAACAAGGATTTAATAGTAATTCCTTCATGCACATATTGGAGCAAATTCAAAAGATTTTTCCTAGTACTTTTAATTTATATAAAAAAGATAATGAACATTAAAGAATGAATTAAATAGTGCAGTAACTGTTTTTTAAAAACGAATTAGATTTCAAAACATTTCCATTTGCTTTAAAGTGAAAAAAATTAACATATGTAGTTTACAGATGAATTTATTTCGGCTTAAGCTTTAGTCCTTCTTATAAATATGGAACATTTTAAAACTCGCCATTTTCCTTTTGCCAGAATAGAATTGAAATAAAGATACATGTTGAAAACTTGTTAGGGGTTTAAGTAAATTCTATCTTCTCAACTTTGCTCTGGTTAAACAAGAGTTTTTTTGACAGTTTCTTAGATGAAAAACAATTTAATGAAATTATCGATCTCATTTATTTATTTTATTGTTACTGATATTCTTTATTATGAAGGGTAAAAATCTCTCCAAATCTTATTTCATAATTAAAAAAAAGTT
Source organism: Argiope argentata (assembly GCA_026289955.1). Taxonomy (NCBI): domain Eukaryota; kingdom Metazoa; phylum Arthropoda; class Arachnida; order Araneae; family Araneidae; genus Argiope; species Argiope argentata. The sequence continues at coordinate 451,449 of JAOUZG010001220.1, forward strand.
GATATATTCAGAATAGTTTATTTTTATACTATTACAGTCAATCTTTCATTTCTATATTTCTTGGATAGTAAAAAAGTTACAATAAGCACATTATGCTGTTGTAATAAAATAGCATATTACGCTCTTATAAAATTCGACGAAAATTTCAGATTTGGAAAATTTGAATTACAACTTGTATTTAAATAACTTCCCTCTTAAGTTATTTTATTGTCAATTACATTTTTATTAGTTTAGATATAAGGAAAAAGGAACATAAATAAAACTCCATTTATGAAAAGTTTAATTTTTTCCACATTTGCTTGAAATGTTTTTCCATCAAATTCCTAAATATTCTAAATAACGGTTTAGAATTTCCCAAGAAAGAATCGAGATTCTTCACAGATTTTTAAGAAAGCTGTTTTAATTAATGAAAATATAAATATCGGGGGGATGAATAAAAAAAATCTGTTTCAGAATTGTAAAACGATTTTTAATGCAATGTATCTTTACACGTTAATAAATAAAAAAAATATTTTAAAAAATACAATCTTATAATCCAGTTTTTCCAGTGATTAAAAGTTTGGAAAATAAATGACAAAAATATCAATAAAATACCAAAATTTTCTTTCCGTCTAAAATACACAGACTACGTTCTTTTGGTTTCTAATAACGTTTAAGTATTTAATTTTAGTTGTCTTAAAATTTATATTTAAAAATAATATGCCAAATTTAAAATTCCATTATTAGAGCAAATTTTTTTTGAATTTATAATATATATTTTATTGTTATACAATAATACTTTTTTAAACTACTAGCTGCAGGACTATAATAAAGCAGCTAATATTAATGTATTGAATACATTTTGATGTCAAAAATATATATCTTTTATGAAATTGTGTGATATTACAAGATACTGAAGAATTAGGAGATAATTAAAGCAATTATCTTCTAATCACTCGAAACAACTGAGAATAATTCATTATCCACTGAATTTTGATATATTGTTCGGTAGAACTTAAACCTTTGATGTTCGATGTCGAGTGTGACTCGGCATTCAAGACTGAACATCATTTTGACGTTTTATTTATTTATTTTTCAAATTTAATTGTTAAAAATGCATTCATAATGGTTGAAAAACGTAGATTAATTTTTCACAGAAATTCGACTTAAAAGAATTATGTATATTTATTTTTCATAGCAATAAACAAATCTTTGTATTAGGTGAATAATTTTGCATCTAATTATTCTTCAGACTGAATAGGGTTAAATGTTGGAAAGAGTTTGGAAGAGAAATTTCGAAATGAAGCAGTCATAGAATAATAATATTAATATATTAATGATAATTGATTGTTTGTGATAACACAGAAACTAATATAAAATACGAAATGCAAATAGATTATAATATTCAATGACCATAATAATGGTTTATTTGCTTGTTTCAATTCATTGAAGTACCTTTAAGACATTAATCTGATTACTAAGACGTAGAGAATATCACTAAAGTTTAAATTTTTGAAAAATTATACCTAACTATTAGATAAGATCAATAATAAATAAGTCTGATGGTAAAGTTTACTAGCACATTTTTAAACTTTTGGTTTAGTTATATTAACGCCCCATTTCAAAGCCACATTTGGGCTATTATGGGGCAAATCTCGTAATTTTGAGCCGTGGTCAGAAAATGAGACCGACATCTGAGCTGCATAGGATTGTCTCCCTTAGACTAATTTTGCTTTTAAGAATCACACTACGAAAGTTTAATTAAAAAATTGAAAAAAAAATTCTAAATAAACTTAATACAATGAAGAGCTCCCCCAGGCCCCCCTTGTTATAGCAGATAGTACGCAAATAATGGAGGTGCTCAACCAATCAGTGTAACTAGATACAGTTGATAGTGCGTATATAAGACAGTGGGTGTCTGAGGAGGCTCTTACATCGATTCTTGCTGTTATATTGGCATAGAGATTTAAGCGATTTTAACGACGACTAATCAACGGTGCACGGGAGAGGGAGCGCAGAATTTCTGAAATAGAGATTAAATTTGAATTTTTGCACCCGAACATTTCTAGGGTGTACCGTGAATACCAGGGTTCCCGTAAAACTTCAAGTCTCCGACAAAAAAAAGACTTGATAGAACGGGATCATCGACGTCAGAAAAGAATCGTTACACGAGACAGACGTTCAACATTTCCTCAAATTGCTGCGGATTTGAAATGTCAGTGGACACACTGTGGTGATTGCTATATAAGCCAATTAATATCCTTCGAGCTGAAGGGTCCCTTTTGCTTGATCGATATGATACTCGACTACTAACCATAAGATTGGGAGTTCGGGCCTAGCGCTATCCGCTATTCATCCTAAAACACTATGCATCGTAACCTTATATGGTAGCCATCTCACATACCAATGGTGACTCAGTGACACAAAGCTCTGCACCTTACCTGGGCAACCAAAGTTGTCAATGAACTCTTAATGATTGGAAGAACGTTGTCTGGTCTAAGGAGTCACGTTTCCACGTGTATCGGGTGGATGGGTGGGGAGAAAACTCCACTATTCTATGAATTTTTCATGCTTACAAGGAACTGTTCAAGCTGTTGAAGGTTCTGTGAAAGTAAGGGCTTGTGCAGTTTATATGAAATAGGAATTTTACTGTATGCAGATTCAACCATAACAGGTCTGTGGGGCCTTAACATCCTGTCTGACTCACTACATGCATTCATGTCCTGTGTGCATTCTGAAGGACGTGGACGATTCCAACAGGATAATGCGCCCCCTCACAGGTCTACAGTAGCTACCGAGTGGTTTGAGGATAACTCCTGAATTTCTTTCCCTCTCTTGACCATCTAATTCTTCTGACATGAACATTATCGACCATATCTGGAATGCTTTGCAATGTGCTGTCCTTAGGATATCTCCACCAACTCTCACTCTCATGGTTTTGTCGACTGCCCTGCAAGAATCATGGTGGGAACTGTCTACAGAAAATCTTCACAAATTAGTTGATTCTATTCCACACTGCGCTGTGGCACTTCTTTGTGATCGTGGCGGGTCTATATGACATTAGTTAAGTGCCAATCTTTTTGGCACTTAAGTGAATAACATCCCCGAATTTGTTTGATGAGCAGAATTAAAATCTTTGTCATGATTTAGAGGTAAGTTCTAACTATTTAAAAATATTTTGAAATCTGTAGATATATAAAATGTTTTTTTATTAAAAGTGTATACATAGAATAACTTATATCAATGAATTATCTAGAAAGATTATACTTTTTATCTTAAAGTGTCACAATGTTTATTAACCGATGAAAGAGAAAAGTGAAAATAAAAAGCAGGACATTTTTGTCGATGTTTGTTTTTAATGTTTGGGTCATCAAACAACTAAAATGAGATATTTAAATCCTATTATAAATCAAGACCTTCAATCATTATATTTTCAGCACAAATGTAAATTTCTACAAATTTTTAGCCTTTAAAAAAACTGAAGATTCAAGATATCAGTTTGTCAATATTTTCTAATTTATTAGCACATATATAAACAATGTCTGAATATTATAAGAATTTCATAATCTAAAAATCCATTTTTGAAGCCATTTAATAAATATGCTAGTTATGATTCTTTTCTACGTATAGAAGCATATCGATTTCAAATTCCACACATGATCGATGTATTTTTGAAGTATAATATCCACATGTAGACGGATAGATTAAACAACAAATAGTTAAGCTGTTGGGGTCTTTCTTATATGTTTACGCGATATGGAATGATTTATGATTATAATACAATTTGACACGCATCGAGTATTTATTTTAGATTTTTCGTTTAAAAAAAGATAAGTTTAGTTTCTAAATATGATGTATATGTGCTATTTAAGAGACAAAAACGTATTTCAAATTCCATATAAGGATATTGCTGCGTTTTTAAAATATCATTGTTCCATGCATACATATAGAATGGCCCCCGGACTGTGAAGTTTTTTTTATATGCTCACGCGAAGTGGCATGGTTTGTGGTTATATCAAAGAGAATCGAATTCTTATTTTTGATCTGCCTTTTTTTAAATAACTAGTTCCATTATTTTATGCAGATACGAGAATTGGGTGAAAAGATCATATCTCAAATTTTGTACAAAGAACTTGCATTTTTGAAGCATCGTTTTGGCTTGCAGTTGAAAAGACTGACCAAAGGATAGTCAAAGTGTTAAAGGATTTCACATTTCTTTTTTTATTATGTGAGAACATGACGTTGCTTTGGTTTGAGTATTTTGAAATGTCAAGAAAATAACACAAAATAAAGTTACAACTTGATTTCCAAATTATTTATTCTTTGAATTCTCCCGAATTATCTTTATGAATATAAGTCGTTAACCAGTTTAAACGGGTTTGAAATAGTCACGAGACTATCAGATAACGCATGACTCGATATTCAGAAAAAAGGTGGATTCAATTTTTTCATGGAATGAAAAAGAAATCTATTTTTTTAGTTGCGTTTGGCAAATATTGGAATTGAATTCAAATTTATAGTTTTGATTTAAAGATTGCATGCTAAAATAATTTTCTGTGGATTGCTTTGTATTTGAAGGTTTTTTTTATTTTAACTTCATAGAGAAATAAACATACTTTTCTTTGAATTATAAGGCCTAAATATTATTCAGATGTGTAATATTAATGTTAAAACCGTATAAAATATGGTAATAATATGCAATTCTTTGTATAATTTTCTCAATTTGTTGGTTATTACGTTTTTACACTGACATATAGATAGACAAGATACCAACATAGGTGTCTTACGATTTAGAGAGAACTAAAACAGAGATATTAATCGAATTTTTGGGGGAAAAAGGAAGCATATTAAATGTTATGTATAGTGCTTTATATTTATTTTTTTCTTTGTATTCAAGAAAAAAAAAGGTTTCTTGATCCTTTGGAATTTTTCATTGTTTATTCTAAATTTCATCCAAAAAATCCGCTTTCCTTTTCTGATTCTTCTTTGATTTTATTGTTTTAATATTTCGTCCTAAGTACTTGGTCTTGATATGTTCCACTATGACTCAGTTACCCAAGGATGTAAGAATTCGAAAATGGAATTGGATTTGAAGGATGCAAAAGCCAATATGGTTATGCTGCACCAAGTTGAAAGTAGCTGGGGAGAGGTGTTTAATATTATTAATTTTACGATACCGTGACTTATTCTTTTTGACGATTGTACTTCGATAAGAGGAGATAAGTAGGAAGATGATCATTATTCCTCATAATTCTGCTAACAATGCGAATCCTTTCTATTTCTAAATGTAAGCTAACTCTTTCATTTTCCCATTGCAAGCTTTTTCTATGACATAAACGGGTCCTGAAGCATACCCAAAAGTATGGGAGGTTTCCGAATCGAACAATATTATTAAAAGATTCCTTCTCAATTGCATATGAGGGACGATGAGGAGGATATTTTTATGCAGTAGATGTAAGTGATATTTTTGAGTCAGACGGTGTCAGTAGTAATCAACATGTTAAACGATTATATGTTGCGGTTTCATGTGATTAATATTTTATTTTTAATTGTAATCGAGATTAATATTAATGCTTACTACCGTCAGTAGTAACTTACATGGTGTATATTTATTAGTTGTTAAGGCAATTAATCGTTTATTAGTAATAGTAATCGCGAATAAATTAATAATAATCAGTGTCAGTAGTAACGTATATGCTAAATATTCATAGGTTTCTGTCAGCATGGTCAATCGTGTATAATTAACCACTTGACATACAAATTTATTTAACATTCTAGATAGATAGCTCATCCTATTTTGGTAATTTACTGTGAATTTGATATTAAAAAATAATATATGGAATATTTGGGATACCAAATCGTTTCATATTGATTTTTTCGAATTTAAATATTTAATTCTGTGTCTTAATTGCAGACTTGAAAAAAAATATTCAGTAATTCGATGCACGTGTCAGACACGTCATTGTATACGAAATGGTTATTAGTAATCTAGAAAACTACTTACGTTGGTTATTATTAATATTAATCTATGTTTCTGTCAATATGATTAATCATTTATTATTAATAGTAATCGAGATTAATATTAAAAAGCATCAGTAGTAATCTATATGTTAAATATTTATGTTTCTGTAAATATGGGTGATCGTGTATTATTAAAAGTAATTGAAGTCAAAATTAATAATAATCAATAATCTTTAATTTAAACCTAACTTTTGAATTGATTACTACTGATAATTTCAGTCATATTGGTTGCAAGATATATTTTGTATTCTAGAGAATTTTATCTTTATTCACATTCTTGAATATATTGAATTTATTATGTTGTAACTGATAAGAATTATTAAATACTGTTTCTAAACATCAATTATTATTTTTTGTATTTATTACTTTGAAATAATCTTAATAATTAAAATGATCCGATTATTATACAAATTTTAAAAAATAGCTTCGTAAGAACTTTACATTTATTTTAAAAAAATAGGTACATTTTTCATTTATCACTCTAAACCATTTGAATATATATATATTCAAATGGTTTAGAGTG